>JALBCR010002008.1:0-147426 GCA_030710515.1 Abscondita cerata
TCCTAAATGTTCAAACTGCCGTCCATCGTTTTCGATGCACTTAAACATCCTTTTCCGCGTAGACCAAACTGCACTCTCTAGTTCAGCTACTGAAATAGGTTGCATACAGTCCCTTATTCGTCCGGTTGCAAAAACTATATCTTTTACTTGACCCCATAAATAAAAATCCAGGCATGTTAAATCCGGTGATCTAGCCGGCCATAAAAAAATGCTTTCCCGACCTATCCATCTACCAGGGTAGTTGGCATCTAAAAATTGACGAACATTCACTGCAAAGTGGGCTGGACAGCCATCGTGCTGGAACACGTTTTCGAATTTCTAGAGGCACTTCCTCTAACAGAATCGGCAATTGCTCTGTTAAAAACTCTAGGTAATTGTGGCCATTTAGTTGGTTATTAAAAAAGAATGGACCAATAATTTGCCCTTCTAGAATCCCTGCCCAACAATTTACAGACCAACGACCTTGGTGCTGAACTTCTTGCATCCAGTGCGGATTTGTTCTTGACCAATAGTGCATATTATGGACATTTACACTGCCATTACTATAAAAGGTAGCCTCATCTGTCCACAATATACGTGATAGAATTTGGGGATCGTCTGCCATCACACCAATGAGTCAGTGGCAATTGTCTAGTCTTCGATCAAAATTTGCAGCAGTCGATGCCTGATGCAGGACTAAGTAATATGAAAGATGTAAGATGATCACTACTGATTCAACAGTAGGATAAGTATTAAGTAAACAGTAAACCTTTGTAAGTTTACAGTAGAGTTTCAACATTAAAGATTCGTAATGGTTAGTTTCCACGCAGTGGACCTTCTCGTAGGAGAATGTAATGGGGTTGAAATGAAACTAGTATTTCATTATTAATGCTTGGAAACTAACCATTACTAATAACCATAGAGGAGTTCATCGAGGAATTAAAGATTCGCTTACCTGTGCTTTTTGAGAATGTTTTGAACGGTAGATCGAGTTACTCCCAGATCATGTGCAATACTTCTAGTACTTAGTACTTCTCTTCGGTACGTCTCCTGTGTTGTCTACGGTATACGGGAACATGGACGCTTTCAGTTGTTTGTAAACGATAGATAACTCGCAGAAAAATCTTTTTACTTGAGTGCCGTCTATCGGGATATTGCTGCGCATATACCCTTTCAGCAACTGTAGCATTAAAAATAGACACCTATCATGTCAAATAACTCTTCGTTGGTATAAAGCATTTTGTAACACTTAACAGCACAGCACTAAGACTATCTAATACTAATACTAACAACACTAACGTAACTCAAACAACAACAAGTAAACGACGACACAAAAAACTCAAACAATTACACGCAATAACAAAATCGAGAACAAGCTTTGAAAAATAGCAACTAAATGATATTGAGATGAATCAATTGTTCCAATATTGATGTATTGCTTCCAATTTTGTTTCACTGCCTCACTAATTTTATGACGGGTGCCTTCGCTAAGAACTGATTATTATTTCAATTAATTTAAATTCATTTTCTACGTAAAATATGTAATAGATGTTGCATAGTCAGCGGTCAAACATTTGTTTTATTGATATCTTCGGTTTGAAAAAAGATAAGAAGTTGCGGTTTGCGCCGACTGTTTAGGAATTTTGTCCTCTATTTAACTGTTTAAAAAATACATAGAGTGCTATTTAAAAATCTCATGATAATGCGCAATCATTGTTGTAATGTTAAACAGCGCCCTCTAGCTATCACGTCAAAATTTATTCGGACTATATTTATACTGCATATTATTAAGTAAAAAGGGCTCTTTTAAACGATACCTAGTTTGTTTACTTCCGTTAACTTATACCGGAGTTATTTGCATTCAAATAAAAACATGTTTGACGTTCCCCCACCACTACATTTTCTAAGACAGAGTAAAATGCCCTAAACAAAAAAAATCTGAAATTTTGCAGTCTTTACTACGGCAATATTTAAAATATATTTATATTTGCATATTTTTGGTGAGAGAGCCAATTTTGTAATTGGCCATAACAGTTTCTGCCCTCTAGCGGCCATCTTACAAACTAGAAAATAATTTCCGGCAATTTCACGTAGTCGATTTACTTATTAAATATTTTTTTTATTTGTGTGTACTTTAAATATGTATGTTTAATATATAAAAATGCATTGTAAAATCCAATAATTATGTCTCTGTGTAACTGGGTAGCTTTTCTGTATGGAACCAAGGCTCTGTAGCCAAAACGGTTGAAGGCATCATTCTGGAAATTTTAGTGATCAAATCTGAAGCTATTTCACATAATTTGACACAATCAACAAATTTCTTTGCTCTATAATTTTTTGACACGGCCGCCATCTTGAATTTGTTTAAATAGCAAGATGGGTGATATATCATTTGAAAGCTCATTTTATTTACTTTGTAACTGAGTTTGAATATTTGAGTTGGATGGTAAAAATACGCTCAGAAAAATACAAATTAATTTACTGCTCACGAAATAATTATCGAAAAAAAAGGAACAATAAGACTTACATGGAGAAACAAGAATCATTAGATTTAAATAACATCGTATGTAGAAAGTCAATGTTCTTAAAAAAACTAAAATACTTTAGCGAATTAAATGCTCAAAATGTGAACCATTTACTTCCTGACAGTAATGTATACGATTTAGGAAAGAATTAATCGAATTTATCAACCAATTTTCTGGAATAGCTGCAATCTCAGCTTCAATGCGGTTTCTCAATTCATTTAAATCATAGGGTCTGTTCTTGTATACACAGCTTTTCAAATGGCCCCACAAGAAAAAGTCCAGAGGGGTCAAGTCAGGTGACCGGGCTGGCCACTGAGAGTTCCCTTCTCCTATCCAGCGTCTTGGAAAAGTTTCATCTAGATAATTTCGAACGTTTATCCCATAATGGGGTGGGGCACCGTCCTGCTGAAACCAGATATCGCCCCTAACAGCATTTGGGTCGTCCACGTTGGAAAAAGTTTCACAATCCTAGGGATAACATTCTCCTGTAGGATGTTGAGGTAACTGTTGGCATTGACATTCCCTTCTATGAAAAATGGTCCAATAATTCTACCTCAATTATGCCACACCATACATTTATTTTCTGAGGATACTGGGTGTGCACTGTTTCCATCCAATGTGGATTCGTGTCGGAATAATATCGGCAGTTGTGTCTATTTACGACGCCATTGAGAGTAAATGTGGCCTCATCAGAGAACAAAATAAAACTTGCAAAACTGTTATTCTCCGCAATTGCTTCCATAATGTTTTCGCAAAACTGATCACGTCTATCAAAATCGTCTTCCGATAATTCTTGTACTAAATGTACCTTGTAAGGATGATATTTGTGATGTTTAAGAATTTTATCTGAACTGAATATCGAGACATATTATGGTTTAGTGCAAGCTGATATGCTGATGTTTTGGGCTGATGAACTACATCCATTAATACTGCCAGTGAATTATCCTCTGTAGCGACTGCTGTTGGTCGGCCACTTCTGCGACGGTTCTTAACACTCCCAGTGATATTATACCGTCGTAAAGTCTTGGTCACAGTAGATCTCACTATAGGATTCCTATCAGGGTTTTCAGCATTGAAGAGTTGGCAAACTTCTTTATGCGTGCGTTTTCTATCGCCGTAACCAACCATCATAAGAATTTGTAATCTTTCTGATTCAGTTAGCTGATTCATTTTTACGAGACGGTTCTAATTATTGAATAATAATGAACTCGTAATGAGAATAACTGATGTTTTGACGTTATAACGTTACCTAGGTAACGTCACCTAGGTAACGTGTCAAAAGCATCGCCACCTAAATTAAAAAGGCGATAATACAAATAATTGCAGAAATAATTATTAGAATAAATTTTTTAGGTATTTCCTCCAAATACAACTTCAATGTTTCTAGTCAGTTGCAAAGTAAATAAAATAAGCTTTTAAATGATATATCACATGACCCATCTTGCTATTTAAAAAAATTCAAGATGGCGGCCGAGCAAACAAATTTTTTAATTCTGTCAAATTATGTGAAATAGCTTCAGATTTGATCCCTAAAATTTTCAGAATGATGCCTTCAACCGTTTTGGCTACAGAGCTTTGGTTCCATACATAAAAGCTACCCTGTATGTATTTATATTTTTATTATGTATACTGATGAAGCTTTTAATAAAAAAAAAGCGAAACGATTATAGTAATTAATAAATTATTTTCAAAAACTTGGCTGAAATATTTCTGCAACCTTAATAAATCCACAATTTTTGTTTTTTCTACATTTAATTCTAATTTGATTTTTTTCAAATATATATTTATCACTTCTGTCATTCCTTTCATTTCCTCCTTTGTTTTTGCCAAGACCACCATATCATCATGGTAGGCTAGAACCCACATTTTCTTCCTCCCACCACTATTCCTCCTACCTGCTGTCCTTTAATTTCTTCCTGTAAGTCTGGTACATACAAAGAAAATAAACCAGAGCTCAGTCGACAACCCAGTTTCAACCTTTTCTCTATCCCAAACACTCTTCCCAGCTTTTCCCCTACTCTTGTACTTGTACTCTGCACCTTGTTTCTTTGTATATTTCTTCTATTGCATCTATTAAATCTTCGCTTATTCCAGCCTCTTTCAAGTTTTCTCACAACAATCCCTTTTCCACCTTATCAAAAGTTAACCTTAAATCTAAAAATATGCAAACATTTTTCCTCCTTTTTTCTTTCTTTTTTCTATCTTCCACTTTGTATATTGGGCGTATTTTGGCTTCTCTCCATTTTTCTGGTAACCCTTCTCCTTTCCATATTTTTTCAAATATTCCTCTTAATCTTTCTCTCATGTTTTCCCCTGTGTATTTCCACTGCTCCCCCTGTGTTCCATCTGTGCCACCAGCCTTTCCTTTTTTAATCTTATTTATCGCTGTTTCCATCTCCTCCTTTTCAATCTCTCCTTCTCTTATTTTCTTATTTTGCCTTTTATTATCTTTTTCTTTCTTTCTTCTCTCACGAACTTCCAAACTTGTCATTTATTTTCTTCCTCGACCTCACTTTCTAACCTCATTATAAATTCTTTTTTACCCTTTCTGAATTTTTCTTTAAATTTCATCCTAATTTTCTTATATTCTTCAATTGCCATTTTCCATTTTCTTTTCCCTCTCCTCATTTCTATCTTTGCTTTCTGGCACTCGCATTTCACCATTCATTTTGTCTCTCAAATTTCCTGTTCTCACTCTATATTTTCTCTTTTCTGTTGCTTCCTCTATTTCTTTTATTATCTTGTTTATCTCCTCCTCCATTCCTCCTTATGAATTTTGTCCTTTCTCCATCTTTTTCTTGTATCTTTCTATATATTTATCCGTCCATACCTTCATTTCTCCCCACTCCTTTCTTTTTCTTCTGTATCATTTTCTTCTCCCACCAAGATCACTTCTAACGTTTGATGATCAGGGTCTACACTTTCACCAATTTTAAACTTTGCTATGTGTAATATACTTCTTTCATTTGTAATTACATAGTCTATTACCGACTCTCCTCTTCCTTCAATAAACGTATATTCCCCTTTCCCTCCATCCTCCATGTTTCCGTTTAATATTGTTCATCCTTTTTAATCACAAAATTCTAACATTGTTTTTCTTCCCCATTTATTATTTTATCTATTGATACTCTTTTCTTTACCCGTCCATTTACCATCGTACCTCCTTCCTCTCCTATCCTTGCATTGAAATTGCTTCTTAATATTAGTTTTTTTTCTATCTTTCTTCTTCTCACGAACTTCCAAACTTGTTCTTCGTTTTCTTCCTCGATCTCACTTCCTAACCTCATTATGAATTCTTCTTTACCCTTTCTGCATTCTTCTTTAAATTTCATCCTAATTTTCTTATATTCTTCAATTACCATTTTTCCATTTTCTTTTCCCTTTCCTCATTTCTATGTTTGCTTTCTGGCACTCGCATTTCACCATTCATTTTGTTTCTCCAAATTTCCTGTTCTCACTCTATACTTTCTCTTTTCTGTTGCTTCCTCTATTTCTTTTATTATCTTGTTTATTTTCTCCTATATTCCTCTTTGTGAATTTTGTCCTTTCTCCATCTTTTCCTTGTATCTTTCTATATTTTCATCCGTCAATACCTTCATTTCTCTCCACTTCTTTCTTTTTTCTTCTGTATCATTCTCTTCTCCCACCAAGATCACTTCTAACGTTTGATGATCAGAGTCTACACTTTCACCAATTTTGAACTTTGCTATGTCTTATATACTTCTTTCATTTGTAATTACATAGTCTATTACCGACTCTCCTCTTCCTTCAATAAACGTATATTCCCCTTTCCCTCCATCCTCCATGTTTCCGTTTAATATTGTTCATCCTTTTTAATCACAAAATTCTAACATTGTTTTTCTTCCCCATTTATTATTTTATCTATTGATACTCTTTTCTTTACCCGTCCATTTACCATCGTACCTCCTTCCTCTCCTATCCTTGCATTGAAATTGCTTCTTAATATTAGTTTTTTTCATCTCTCTTTTTTATTACTTTATCTATTTTTTCTATTTCTTTTCCATAAATTGTTATTACTTCATACCTTTCTCCTTTTTCTGCTTCTATATTCGTTTTCATCACTCCCATTATTCTTTCCTCTCTTCCCTCTTTTTCCTTTTTCCATCCTTCTCTCACCCTTATTATAATTCCTCCTTTTGCTCTTCCCATCTTCTCTGTTTTTTTTGCGAGCTGTATCTTTCATATAAATACTTCAGGCATCTTGTCTTTTCACTCTTCCCAATCTTTCTCTACCATCCAGATTTTTACCTGCCCCACCATTTTATAATCCCTAATATAATTCCAAAATTCTCTTCTTTTGTTTTTTATTCTTGCTTACATTCCAAAATAATATCCTGTTTTTCCGTGTCCCTTCGTCCTTCTTCTTCCACCCACATTTTTAGGAATCACTTTTTTTCTACTCCCTTTCCATATTTTTTGGCCTCTAACCTTATCTTTGTTTTTATATCTCTTTCCTTTTCATGTTTCATGTCCCCGTCAATATAGATTCTCGTACCTCGTAAATTCTTTTTATTTCGTAATATCTCTAATTTTTCTTCTAAACTTCCTACCTTTATTAATACTATTCTCTTTTTATCTCTCTACCTTCTTCCACTTTTCTTCCAACCCTTTAACATATCTTGCACCTGAATCTTATTTCTTGGTAGTTTTCGTTTACTTCCAACGCTTTCACGACTAATTTTTGTCTCCTCTTTTCTTTCTCTATGTTTTTCACTTTTCTTTCTAAGTTTTAACTGTTTTAAGCAGATGATTTTTCACGTGCCTTTTAAATTGATTTATCGAGTTCATCTTAATAGAGTCTGGGATTTGATTGTACAACTTGCAACCATTATAATAAACCCCTCTATGGAAAGTTAGAGTATTCAATCTTCAATTCTTGTGAACAAATACCAACATCTCAAATATGTACAGTTGCGCTAATGTCATTATCCGCAAGTTTTGAAATGCCCCTACGCATGATTCACAAGGCCTAAGAACTGCTAATGCTCGTACAGCACGTTTTTGTAAAACAAAAAATCGTTTAAAATTTTGTTTTTTACAGAGTCCCCAAAAAATTATTCCATACTTTAGCGTTGCTTGAAAATAACTAAAATAAACAACTTTACATATGTGCAAAGAGCATTTCAAAGTAATCGCTTTTATAGCATAGGAAAGACTTGCTAGTTTTTGACATAAAAAACCAGTGTGAGAGTCCTAATTCAAATTATTATCTACACTGACTCCTAAAAGTTTTGAATGAGACTTTACCTTTAATTTATCATCTCCAGTATCGATAAAGTCTGGATAACTTAATTTAGATTTTATATTTTTAAAACATAGATAATGCGCCTTTCGTTCTTTCTTGGTTTATTTTTATCAACTTAATTTCTCTTAGCCTCTCATACATACATCTCGTATTTCATCTTCTTCTTGCCTCCCACGTACTTTTTTTTACTTTTCTCTTCCTTCTTAGGGTCTTTCTCTGGCGATCTATCCATCTTTTTACTTCTTCTGAATGCATTAAATAACTCTTCTTCTGTCTTTCTTTTTGTATTCTGCAAGAAACTAGTAACGTTTGGTGCAACCTGAAACATTTTCAGTCACAATCTGAGGAATTCAAAACACTGCTGATATTTTTAACTTTATCGTTTTATGTTGATGATTTAGTAGTTGCTGTAGATAACATTGATGTTGCTGAACGTATTTATTATGAATCGAAGACAATTCTATTGAAAGCAAGTATGAATCTACGTAAGTGAAATACTAACGATGTTTCTCTGAGGAATAAATGGGATCGGATTTACAGAGCAAATCCATTATTCAAAAGGTTTTGGGAATTTTATGGTATACTGATGATGACGAATTAGCAATAGATTTGACGTCTGTCTTGGACGCTCTAAATAATAACCCAATAACTAAAAGAAGCGTGTTACAAACAATGTCAAAGATATTTGATCTATTAGGATTTTTAAGTCCGTTTGTGATAAGAGGCAAAATATTACTACACAAAATTTGGAGAGCAAAATTAGACTGGGATATTCCTTTACCGAATACTTGAGCTAATGACTTCGTAAAATGGTGCTCTGAAATATCAAGTTTGAGAGAATTTTTATTGACCAGATGTGTTGTTAAGGATAAGAAATATGACATTTTGTTGCATATATTTTGTGATGCAAGCTTAATTGCATTTGGGGCAGTAGCATATGTCAGAGTAGTAAATATTTATGGTAAAGTAAATTATGGCTAAAAATAGAGTAGCACCTATAAAAGAGAATGGAGATGAGAGTCTGACTCTACCTAGACTAGAATTATCGGCAGCAGTGTAGATAAAGTATTGCACTCTTTGGACCGATTCTAAGATTACTCTCCATTGGATAAGAGGAAAGGCTATCAGATGGAAACCGTACGCATGTAACCGTGTTATTGAAATTCAAAAACTTGCCGTAGGTGTGTGGCACTATTGTCTAGTCATACAAAATCCAGCAGAATTGTTAACAAGAGGTGTTAACGCCAAAATGATTTTGAATTCCTAAATTTAGAAACATGGCCCTGATTGATAGAAGGAAGCTTGTAATAGTTGGCCCAAAGAGGAACACACGATTAAGGTAAAAACTTTGTGAATATTGGCTCAACGAAAAAACGAAAAAGAAGATGTTGACACTATTTTCCTTCTTCATAAGTATAGTAGTCTGAAGAAAATTATGAGAGTGACCGTATATATAATTAATAACTGCTGCCCGAGAGGATGTAGAAAATTAAAAAATTAAGTTGCCTGTTTTATTTACAAAATAAATGTTGCTATGATCTAGAAACCAAAAGTTACATAAATAAAGAAAAAGTTACAATTTAGTTTTTATTTATTTAAATTTAAGACGCACATGTAGCGGTTTTGGCATTTTGGAAGATATCAGTAGCATCGCCGACACGTAATGTAAGCATTTTGATTCAGTTTAGATTCATATAGCGTTTGAAATAGAGAATAAAATATTATTTGTTTACGTATACACTAGCAAAAAAAATCAACTACATGAGCTCCCCAGGTAAACCCCTCCTTCCCAAATCCCCCATTTCTCTCTCGAAATTCAATGCTGATTTCAATTATAATAATTAGTTTTGGCCTAGGATCTATAGAAGCTGAGTCTATAAAGAACCTAACAAAAAAACGCGCAAATTTTGGATTTTGACGGAGTTTATCTGTAGTATTTGCAGTTAAATACTGTAAATATAATGTTGCAGTAATAAACAACGTAAACATTTTGAAATTAAAAACATTGAAACTCTATAGTTTAGTTTATTTATTTACGTGTATTTGTATCTGCAAAACCTTTTTTCCTAAAAACACATGAAGGAGCGCGATCATGATCATCAAACTAAACATATTAGAGGAACGGCTCATGGTGATTCTAGAAGGTGTTTGTTCGCAGAGCTAATGCTATTTGAAGAGAGACAATGTTGATTAAATTGGAACAAAATTGTGTATTGTGGCACTCAGTACAATGTTTTTTTGAAATTTAAAAAATTCCGATTATTTACGAAGATTATATTTGAGTTTCGGAGAGTAAGAACGTATTGTGTTGTGCTCTGTTAACTTGAAACAAAAAGTGTGAGTGCGGACAGATAAGACGCTATAATGCTATCGCCAAGAAACAGGCATGCGACGTTTTGTTCGGATTATTAAAAATTACGCTAATAACGAAGTAATTGCATTTATAAATGTAAATATGCACCAGTTTTTACATGGATAAGCGTTGATAGTGCAGCACAATAATGCACTTATCCAGGAAAAGAACGTATTATTTTAGGAAAATTAAACGAGAAGCCAAAACAAGAAAGCCTTATATAATGCTTGGTTCCAAAAAAAGAAGAAATGCGAGAACATCTAGAAAACACTTTCAGGAGTTGCAATAGTAGATGAATGAGCTGAAATCAAAATTAAAATAAAAAGTCATGCATTAAAAGATCATCTTTTTATTAAAAATGATACCAATAAGAATAATGAAAATAAATTATTAATATCCTATGAAACCGATAGAAAAGAATTAGCCAAAGAAATTAGCTGCATAACAGCCACTTCCTGCTAACTATTCTGCTGAATTATTCCCAGAACAGCAAAACACAAACAACAAGATAAAGAAATAAAAAAAAATGCCTAAACCATCACCGATAATAGTGAGTAACATAACAAAGTATGACTCACTATACACAATTCTAAACAATAAAAAAATTCCGTTCAAGGCGACAGCCTTAAATAATGATCAAATTAAAATTAACACTAAAGAAATGCAAGCCTTTAAACATACTGTAACCAATCTTAATGAGAAACAGCTTTATTGGCACTCATATGAAGACAATCAAACCAGACATATGAGAGTAATGGCTAGTGAAAAACCCTCAACAACAGATCCGTCCGAAATCATTCAGGAATTAAAACAACGTCATTATTATTATGCGTCAACGTTACAAATACCTTAAAAAATAAAAAGGTAGAAGTAGAGGAAGGAGTATTCAAAACAGTAAAAAAACCCTCCTATTTGGAATCAAAGAAATAGTAAGAAAAAGATCCCAAATTGAACCTCCAAGGAAACGAAAATTGATACCACAGTGTAAGAGATGTTAACTTCATACTCACGCTCAAAGGTTTTGTTACAAGCAGCCAAGATTCATAAAATGTGCTGAAGAACATATGACTAGACAATGCAAAAAAATGTCAGAGTAAAAGCCAAAATGTTCGGGCAAGTACGTGTTAGGAATAAAAAGCTTTCGGGTAAGTTCGGTTTTTGGAGAAGGAAGACGATTGAGGGGGGTCGGAGACTTTCGGAAAAACTTATCGCTGATATAGATACCATGTTTTAGGTGGAGAATTGGCTGAAATTGTCCGCATTACTATGTTATAATCTACAATTAAAAGTCGGGTCGATAATAATTACGTTGCGGAGCATAAACCAGTAACATCTTTGTAATATCACAAAATTAATTAACAACGTTATTAAAGCGATAATTTTAAAAAGGACGTACGAATGCGAAGATGTTCAGATTTATGAGTATAAATTGTTTGGATCTTTATCGGATGTCTATGGTAAATACCCAAGCATACTAATCCTTTGCATTTGTCTAATAGCATCAAAAATTTTGTAAAAACTTTGTTAGGATACCCTGGTCATAATCTTATGAAGAACATTATCAACGAAAATAAACTTTTAGCAAGGGGCGTTTATGATGCCAACTTTGTATGCACCAAACTAACTTTTCAAATATATTTCATTACAATTTTACGTCAAGTCCAAAAACCGATCGACATAAAACCGTGTGAGTATAAACGTCTCTTTCGTTACTTTCATAGCAGTAAACTAATTTATGTATTTTTGCGCAAATTAATTTTATTTGTTGCAGATTTTGAGCTGCACTTATTCTGCTTATTCATGTTGAAGACAGTCCGTTCTAATACTATGTCAAATTAAAATTTGACGTTCTGGCACAGTTCGAACACAATATAACAATATACTATGTTGAATGGGTAAACTTAAACAAATTGATGTAATCATAATAAATATTCAAAGCAAATCTTAAATATAAGTGAACATAGCGATATTCTGGTTTCATCCCTGAAAAATTATGTTGTATATTACAAAAATTCTGAAGTAATTAATACGTAATTAAAATAAGAAAGTGAAAAATTGTGTGTTAGTAAATTTAAGTATGGACCTAATCTATAAACAGCAGTGTGGCCCAAAAATTAAAGAGAACGTGGAAATTTAGGAATAATTATTGGGTTTAAAACACACGGAGAAATAACCGCCAAAGTAACGGAATAATCATGAAAGTTTTAGAACGTCGCACAACACATAAGAAAAGGTTTGACGACAATTGCAGCAAAATTGGAAAAAACGTATTAAAATGCTTGAACTAACAGAGTTTACTCCAAATTTTGATATTAGGGGTCGCTGAACATGAACATAAGATTGCCAACATATGACTGAAAATATGATGCATTTTTATACTTGCAACTGTCACTTTTTATGACCTATGCTTGATTAATATTTTAGGAAAATGTCAAATTTAGCTTAATTCACTTTTTAAAAATAAAAACTTAATTATCTTTGAAACAAATGAAAATTGGATTTAAACGTAAAATATGAGCTTATATTACTTATTTTAACTGCCTTAAACTATTCCCACTTCCACCTAAATCACATTATATATTGAAAACAACGTTAGGCTCAAAATACATTCCTGTTGTAACTTCTTTCTCTCCAAAATTCTATTCCCGACTTTCTTTCTTCTTTCTTTCATTTCTTTGTCAATTAAGTGTTATCAATTATACATATTGTTTATTGCTCCTTTTCTTTTCCAAAATCTCTTCTAATTCTTTTTGTTTTGTTTAATATTGTAAGAGGTTTTGTTTATTGTCACGTCAGAAACTGTTAACTTATGCGTTGGGTTGTTCAGACTTCTTCCAGGTTTATTGGTTAGAAAACTGAAAGAATAATAAATTAACGTTTTCTATTTGACAACAAAATTTTACTGTTTTAACAACTGAACAATCAACATCAAAGAATAGACTAAAAAAGAAAATTAACAACGGAACGGTACAATAAAAAATATAACACTACAAACAAAAACACTCTAGACTAGGACATTTCTTGACGTCGGTTGGTAGTAGGTCGGAAATGGTTTTTAGATACCAGATATTCAATGGTGATTTGCTCTTTACTTACGCTTAAAGGCTGTAAAATAAACAGTTTCCTGTTGGTTTATCAGTTCATAATATTTACAAAATCTTCCAATACTATGTAAATAAAATATTATTTTCCGACGATACGGAAAATGATGCAAAGAATTCGATTTGTTTACAAGCTGTCAAAACTTTAAATAAATTTATATCTAGTTTATGGTTTGCAATATCTTTTCAACGGGAAAACTACTAATAAGGCTGACCTCGCATCGAAACAATAGAAGGCATAATTTTGTTTTTGAATAGAAGCACTTGTGGTGTCAAAGAGTTTGCCGCAATTAAGGGACATACTTTAAAAAATAAGTAATGAGCAATTGATGCTGTTTCCATTTTATTATTTTACAGATGAGCGCCATCTTGAATATACATCTTATGGAAAAGTTACGCAATTGCGTAATTGAAGTCTGATTACGTGCTCCGAGATCTGTGCTTGAATTCCCATTACATCTCTACTAATGCGCCTTCTAATTATTAAAAACACCAAGTCTAACACCAGTTTTCTGACTACATTGGGGCCCGACTTGTCCGTTTCTTTTAACAAACTAAGTTAGACAACTCGCCCCCTTTAAAGTGTAATTAAACCACTAAAGTAACATTAATCGTTGCACATTAATTTGAGGAAATGATAGCGTGGATGACATTTGTAACATTAAATAAATTGTAAACAAAAACTTATAGAAAAAAGAGGGAAAGCTCTAAAACCGGCGGCGGCGTTTAGTAACGTTTAGCTGTAAAAAGTATAATAAATTATAACAAACTTTATGACTAATACCCAACTATTATAGTTTCGTTTTTTTTTTATTGAGGTACATTTTATATGTAATGAATGTCTTCTTTTTCAAAGATTAAACGAATATTTAGAATAATGTAGAATAGTAAGCAGTACAACGATCTAATAAAGCTATTAACCTTAAAGAAATAAAAATAATTTAACACTACAGCGTTGTAATATGTATAAGGGGTAAAGATGTAAAGGTTCGTGATCATTGTCATATCTCCGGAAGATATTGAGGTCTGTACCATAAAAACTACAATATGCAGTAATAAGTAGGATTTGCATTAAGTTGTAATCAGTTTATTCAAAACTTGCATCATATTTCTAAATTTGACAGAGCTCGTTTGAACGCGGTTTGAGTCTCTTCTTCGAGTGCTCGGCTCAACTGACTCCCATGCAGAAGGGTTGGAACTCTCTTGAATAATAATTGTTTCTAAATAGCAGTCGGTCTTTGTCTTGGTTTAGATCTTTGTAAGCTCTACACTTGTGTTTGTGTGGGATGATGGACAGGATTCATGGTATGAGCTGTTAGATACCTTCTATTTGTAAAGCCACGGGTCTTTGAGTACCGATGGTACATTTTTCATGCCCAATATTTTGTTTCAAGTATACTGTTGCGAGTAATTACTATTAATTACTGAATACAGCGAGATATCTAGTGCTACGGTGGGTTGGGTTTTCAGAAAAATTCCGAAGCAGACGGGTAAGATTTGTACAAAAAACAAAATGGCGTTGTAAGGTCATGCAATTTAATATAAAACGTCCGTTGCTAGTTCGAAGTACAGAGAACTAAGGATTAAAATTATTTCATTTTGGTAAACAATTTTTATTTACGTATCTCACACTTTTGACAACACAATATTTATTTTAATCAATCAGGTGCAACTGAAATTTATCAGTAAGAGTAATGGGAATATATTCAGCTATACCATTTAAACATAACTTCTAGCATAAAAACAACTGATGCTGAAAATATCCCCAATCCCCATATAGCAAAAAGTGAACATACATGTTTTAAAGATATGACAACTTTGTCTTCACTGATCTCGTCATCATAAATTTCATATCTATGACGTCGATAAAGACGCGTTTCTTCTAGAAATAATTTGACGATTCTATTGGTGTCACCCATTTCGAACAAACTTTGGACAAGGTTTTCAAAGCTGCAGTAAAAGTTTGACGTATAGTTACTGCCGAATGCAAACACAAAGTTACTACTAAAACGATTATCTTTAAAATAATAGAACTTGTGCGGTGACAAAATACTTAAACTATTGAACCGGTCAACATCTAAAAAAACGCAATTATCATTCAAGTATTCATTAGATAATGCATGACCAATCTCCGAATTTGATGTAACTTTAAATTTGTTATAAATTGTTGAGTACAGAGTGTTTGAATATTGCGTTTCACGAATTGTATTAAATATTTCTATATTAGTAATTATAGGGAGATTTGAGTCCGCCAAGTTTTCTAAAGTTTTTATGTGAGGTTCGTACTGTGGTACCGTAAGAAGTTGGATAAGATTTGATGTAAATGCGGTTTGTATGTGAATTGAGTAAATCACATAAGAAATAAAGATTAGGCGTAATACTGGCTGAAGAGGCACCTTATCAACTGATCCCAACAGTGTAATTGAGTAGACGTTAAGTACAGCAGAAGAGCTACCGTTGTTTGTGTAGTATTTGTCAAACAACCACCAAACCAACGAAGTTCAAACGAATGAAACGAAAACTAAAATCCATAATATCGGTTTGAAAACTATTTTCAACACAAACATTGGTGATATTATTTTTGGTGGTGGAACCACATAAATTGCGTCGTTTTGAAAATATGGAACAACAGTCCACTTGATTGATGGATACATGTGAATACTACCCTGATATAGTGGGAAAGTTGAATAATAGGAAACTGCGGTTGAAATGATTGTCACATTCAGGTATTTCTCTGCGCTTCTTAATATTGAAAGAAGGAGATTGATTCTAATTAAATAGTTTCTAAATTTTAGGTAGTCGTCAGAAATGTTCATCAATACACGACAATAAGGGTAATTTCCCAGTTGTCTTTTTTTTTGTTGATATTTTGGTTCACTGGTTAAATCACCGACGATCAAAACTTCAACTTCCCGCTTACATCTATTAACTGTTGCATAGGGATCACTGTAGAAAATCGTAGGTTTGTAATTCGTTTCGTATGTAATTAATACTATATTTTCATATCCAACATTCCACAAATTTTTAAAAATATTTCGTACGTCTTGACCACGGTTAATCGGTGTGATAAACATGAGCGTGATTTTTTAGGAACGTGAATGTAGCGCGGAGAGAAGCTCATTGTAGGGAGATAATGTATTACCAGATTAACTTCATTCGTAATAAATGACGAAAACTTACGAAAATTGAGAAGTTGGAATTTATTATTGCGTATGGA
Source organism: Abscondita cerata (assembly GCA_030710515.1). Lineage (NCBI taxonomy): Eukaryota > Metazoa > Arthropoda > Insecta > Coleoptera > Lampyridae > Abscondita > Abscondita cerata. The sequence continues at coordinate 16,442 of JALBCR010002008.1, forward strand.
TTGTGGATAACATCCGGAAATACAATGTTTCCTCCTGCGCCGGTTACAAACATCAAAGTTTTTCGTGACCAAACACGTTTTCGATTGCTTGAGCGACAGAATTTTTATATCATCTTCGTTTTTTCGTAGCTCGAAATACGCAAAAACTTTGAAAATGAACAAAAATAACACAATTATTTGAAACGCGTTCGTCATCTTCAAATTTCTTTCGAATAATGTTCCATACACAAAAATGGACGGTGGTTATTGTAATTATTTAAAGGTTACTATTGAATTATTCCCTTTGTATACAGTTACCTCTATAATTGTAATTCTCCAGTGTTCACGTTGTTTTCTATGCTGATTACTGTGTTTATACATTGTCGCGTGAGGGTAATTGTTGTTTATATATTAATGTAAATAAAATAAAACTAAAAAAAGTTATAAGCAGACAATTAATTTACGTATTTATTTATTATACGATTTTATTGTCAATCAAAAAGCGGATGCAAAAAACAGTAAGAAGTAATTAAAAGAAAACTGTTATTTTGAAATGATTATTTAATTTTTCGTATAGTACATTTTAAATATTATATTGTTATGTAAGGTGACCCAGAAAATTAGTATAAATCTGTATAGTGTGGTGACGAAACCATGCGCAATTGTGGATTGGTTCATTTTTGGCAAAGCATTTGCTTTAAGATTTACGAAAATCAATAAAACTTAAACATGCCAACCTTTATCCACCTTAGTATTATATGTAATAATATTAATTTTATTTTATTGGTAGGCGTTGGCCTGCCACAACTGGCTCAAGTGACCCACTTCTTTCGGAAAGTCGTGATTTGTGGTATCACCAAACGGTATTCTTCGCCAAGTCACGGTCTCATCAATAGTCACGTGTGACATTTGGTTTGATGTTTTTTTGCACATTACATCTTAAGTTGTAATGTACAAATTATACAGATAGACCGAATTTGTGATTCTCAACGAATGTAAATTAAAATAGGAGAGAGAGAGAGAGAGAGAGAATAAATAGAGATAAGCATTTTATTGAACCCGATATAAAATTTGTATTCGACGGTACAATTCGTATCAACCGGCTAGGTCACTAAAGTGCGGGAGGGGTGTGTTCAAGATATTAGTAATGATACTGAAAGAACCGTCTTAAATATTTGTTGTCAAAGCCCCGGCACCACTATCTTTTTATAAAGAGATACTTACATTTCCACGAGATTAGCAAAACAAACAGATCCACAATTAACAAATTAGAGAAAACACAACTTATAGCGGGCAGTCTTATCAATACCCGTACTACTTAACGCACTTAATCTAAGACGCGGTCAGCGACAGGCTGATGTTTGTTTATATTAGGCGGCGAAGTCAAAGTCGATTATTAACTGGTTTTCGTCATGCAAAATAACCAAAAGTTACAATACCTTATACAAATCTGGTAAGTAGCTACGAAGGCAGACACGAAGCGGGCGTGGTTGACGAGACGGTTCGTACGGTTTCTAGGATTGGGTGTCGTCTTTCAAAACTCGCATAACGGAAGCAAGGTAGCCATTTTACAAACACCGTGGGGTCTTAACAGTCATTTCGTAACAGTAATTTCGTGGTAGTAATTGATTTTGTAGTAGTAATGTCGTGCCAATACTTTCGTCTAAAAAAGAAACAAGAAAATGTTATCCACAACCGGCTAAGCGCACACTCCAAACTACTTATGGTGTTCGAATGCGGAAAACGCATAAAATATGCAAAAATATTCGAGAGAAGCACTGGGCGTTGTTGTTATAAATAGTTATACCCTAAAATAAAAGATCGATTACTACTGATGCCATCCAAAACAGTAGATTTAGTTTACCTAAGCGTCATTAGAGACCGAGCGCATGCGAACATCACGAAGTCTGAAGTACAGGACAGAAGTGACCAACAGATACCGCCCTGTATCTGCGCCCCGAATAATTCCACCAAAAATCACACCCAAATTTGTATGACGTACAAAAAAGTGTAACAAAGTATAACAAAAAGTTTAAAGATTTCATAAAATTTGCCCAAATTAGAAAAATCATTTTAACGTTAAACTTAAAACTAATCAATTAAAAAATTTTTGTAAGTATTACCGCACATAACTTAAAGACAAAAGGTTAGGGTTAAAACTCATACGCATAGATGTGAACAAAAGCCAGACCATGGCAGCAAACTGATCCTAAATAGACATCATTGACTATATGCTAAGTATATTGTAGATATTTATAGTTTATCACTTCCAGTAGCATGTGTTGTAGGTATCGAGTCACTGCGAATGCCGAGTCACGTCTTATTTATTGGGCTACTTGTAGGTTACTGCTAAAAAACTTTACAGCCAAAAGTTATCAAGCAAGGTTATCGAAGCGAATAGACGAATTTAATAGTTTTTCAGCCTTGTCCCTCTGATTTTTCCATCTTAAACAATGGAAAAAAGTGTGTTCCGCTGCGTTTTTGGGTTCTGAGAGTATTTACAAGCGGTGGACTGTATTAATTTAAAACGGAAAAGATTGTCGTTCAGGTCCCATGACCAGAAAGAATTTGTGTAATGAAATAATTGATTTTCCCGTGGTTTTTGTTTAGCCAAGGAGTTAACTTGCTAATAAGCGTTGTGGTCCATCTTCCAGTTTCGGTATTATTTTGCCAGTTGTTTTTCCAGATGTTGATTTTTTCTTTTTTGTTATCTCCATGTCTATATATTCTTTCTAAAGCCAGGTATCTCAGCGGTATACAGAAAGATATGACTAGTAGCACTTCCGTAGATGTAGTATGCTGTGCCTTACAGATGTAGATTGCAAATTTACGTTAAACATTGTTGAACAACTTTTTTCCAATCTACCCAGGTAAGGGCTGCATACATAATAATGTTGTTCACTACACTTCCTTTTGCTGAACTTGATGATGATTTTATTAAAAAGAAATCTTGTCAATGCGTTAATAGTCCTCTCAGTTTTGTTAGTGACCGTCTCAATATGTACACCAAAGTTCACATTGTGACCAATAGTACACCCTAAGTATTTTACGATTTTAGAATTAGTAATGCTACCACCTGTTTCAATTTCCGCATGCCAGCCAAAATAAGAATTTCCGTTGTATTTGCAGCCATCTGCAATTCTATTTCATCAAAGCAGTATTGTATTAGTTGCATCGAGAAGTTCGCCATGTATTCAAGTTGATTTTTATTAGTTGCTTAAACTAAGAGAGCCAGATCATCGGCTTAGGCAATGGTGGTGGCACCTGGTGGTAAATTGCATTTTAGTACCGAGTCGTACACTATATTCCAAAGCGTGGGGCCCAGGATAGACCCCTGCAAGACTCCAGATGTTATTTTAATGTTTTATTGGTTACCGATCATAAGCGATCTCTCAGTCAGTATTTTTGGACTAACTGTGTTAGATAGGGCTCCACATTCCTTTTCGTCAGAGCTTTAATAATACTTTCTCACAGTACAGCGTTGAATGCATTTTTTATATCTATAGTGATTAGGATGATTTTGATTTTAGATTTACTGAATGTCGTGTCCATAATTTTTTAGATCGCATCTACCGTAGAAAAACCCTTTCTAAAACCAAACTTTTTTCTTGTTTCGTGGAGGGAAAATCTTCATAAGACGCCCGGTTTACCGGGGAGTGCCGGATTTACCTGCCATCTTGACAAAGCGCCTACCGGCTAAAACCCCTCCTCCCTTTTCTTCCTATATTTTATTGCATAGGATACTACTTTCGTATTTCTTAGCTATGCAACCTTGCTGTCCTTAGGACCGCTCATGCCTGCTTTCTTCTTTCCTTGTCTGTATTATTTTGATGCAGCCCTTTGCTAAGCTCTTCCATCACGCCTTCGACTCGTACACCATTCTAATTACATTTTCAGGTCTCAGTTTTTCTCTTGCTTCTGTTTCCATTTTCATTTTAATTTCTACCCATCTCACGCATTCAAAGATCGCATGGTATTTCCTATCCATCATGCAACAATCCGCGCACCTGTCACCATCCCATTTTCTAGATTTTTTAAGACAATGACCGTTTTGCCAGTGCCCACTCAAAAACTGCGCAATGAAATATTTTACTTCCCCATATTTTCTATTAATCCAACTTTGTATATCTGGAATCAGCTGATTTGCCCATGAAATTTTCCTGCACGTACTTTAACTAGCAGCTAAAGTGGGGGTAAACCCGCTATGACTAGCACATCCTTTGTTGCCACCGTTCTATAGGCACTGCATATTGCCATCTGCCTTTATACCCTATCCAGCATTTTTTTACTGCTTTCTTATTTGGTCCCCGGTTTTCATATTTCCGCGGTATATAAAACAATTGCGTCCACCGCGTGTGCCAGTAGCCTCCTTTTAGATGCTCGTGCTCTGCCATTGTCTGGTAAAATCCATGTAAGAGCTCTTAATACAGCAAGTGCCTTTTCCGTTGTATATTTTATGTGTTTTATAAAATGTAAATCTTTATCAATAATTACTTCTAGTATTTTGATACTTTTTTCGCACTCTATCTGCTGGTCCAAAACTCTACTGTCACCGACTTAATCCTCTTCTTGTCTGTCATCAGGATTACGTCGGTTTTCTCGGGTACCATCCTAAGTCTCCGCCCTTCAAGCCATTAGTTCACCATTTGCATGGCCCATTTTAGTTTACCTACTGCTGTTCCCCTGTTTCTGTCTTGCACAATAATGGTCAGATCGTCCGCTAAGCATACTGTTTTGCCACCATTAGGTAGCTTTAGCTTCAAGACCTCATCGTACATGCAGTTCCACAGAGTCGGGCCTAATACAGATCTTTGTGGAACTCCTGCTGCACCATTTATTTCTATATCATCCCCCTGTGGCATTCTGACTTTTATTTTCCTGTCTACGAGATAGCTTCGTATTATTTTAGTTAAGTAATTGGGCGTTTCCATTGTCTGTAAGGCCTCGATTATAGCTTTCCTGGACGCCACCAGCCATATTTCCCTAGTTTGCCAGGTACCTTTGTTGGCTAGTACAATTTCGTTTGTGACCTCCCGTATTGCACAAATGGTGGAGCTTCTCTTCAGGGAACCGTACTGATGCGGTAAAATTTTCTTGATTACGACCTCAGATAATCTTTTTTGTGTGATTTTTTCGAATAGTTTGCCGGCAACGTTTAACATACACAGTGGCCTGTAGGCTTTTTGTTCGGTCTTTGGTATTAAGAACAAACGCTCCTTTTTTCATTCAATCGGAAAAATCCCTTTTTCCAGCTGTTTATTAAAGATTTTTGTCCAAATTTGTGGCCTATCTCGCGCTACAGCTTTTACCACCTCTGCAGAGACCAAATCCGGGCCTGGTGCTTTTCCTGTGGGTAGCTGTTTCGAGATTTCTATAACCTCTTCTGTTGTTACCTCAGTAAACTCATACTTTGTATTTCTGGATTTCAGTTTCTCCTGTAGTCTTTGTTGTATTGGGAAAAGTCTGGTAACTTTCTGCATTACTTCCTCCTTATCACAGAACCCCGTATGTGGATTGCGCTTAACTTTCTTTGCTACAATTTGGTAGTCTACTCCAACACTCTTTTTTGCTTTTTTTTTTATTTTATTTTTAAAGTTCCTCCTGGTTTTCAGATACTGCTTCTTTTCTGTTTCATCATTGCCTTTACTTCTCTTTTGGTGCTGGAATTTCCTCCGTACAGCATTGCACATTGTCCTGTTTTTAGCAATTTCTTCAGTCCACCAGTATGCTGCTGGTCTTGAGTCCCCTCTTTTCCTCATTGTTTGTTTGCACAATTTGTACAAGAACTCCTGTACCTCTTTAGCTGTTCTTACTTCAGCTAGGTCTTTTTCCCGTATAAGGTTCCTAAGTTTATCTACATCTATCGTGTTCGTGTTCCAGTTTTTTCTTTTAATTTGTCTTTATTAGGTGTGGCTTTTTTACTTCACTCCCACAGTATATAACGGTAGTCACTAAGTGTTTCTTTATTTAGTATATCCCACTTTCCCCAGTCTCTGGTCATGTCCACTGTCATTGCTGTGATGTCAATATGACTTTTTAGTCTCCTTATATCAAAAGTCGCTGCGCTCCCATGGTTTGCTACAACTAACTTCAGTCTAGCTAACCACTTTTCCTCTGGGGCTTGTCTTATGCGACCCTCAAATCGGCGACGCTACATTAAAATCCCCCGCAATAATTATTCTCTTGGTCCCTTTTTGCTGTATGCTTCCCGCCAATTCGTCGAGATCCGCTATAAACATATTTATGTCCTCGTTAAGAGATAAATAACAGCTATATACAGTTAAGTCTCCCGTTAGTACCCACACAAATCCATCCCAGATCTTTTAACCCGTGCAATCTTACCCACACACTATATACCTGCCTTCCTAGTAACATCCCTTATTATCCCTTCGCGTCTATTTTTCCTCCGATATTAATAATAACCCGCACTTTCAATCCCCTTTTCTTTTGCAATGCGTTTGCCATCACTATTTTTATTTGCGCTTTGTTTGAGCTCTTCATATTTACACCTTCTTGTATTTACTCTATGGTCTTTCCCTGTTCTACGTCTGATATCCTCACATAATGGGCAACTTTCTTTTCCACTACAATCTTTGACAGCATGTTGCTGACTACCACATTTGAAACACTGTTTGCTTCTATCTACACCTGTGCATCTAGTTGCTGTGTGCCTCTTCTCCTAGCATCTGTAGCATCTTTCCTGATCTTTTTGATTTTTATTCTACATGATGTCCATCCTACCTTTAGGTGTTCATCATCTTGTATACGCTTAGCCGTTTCTCTGTCTACATGTACCAGAGCCACCTGTTGTCTTCTACTTTTTGTCCTAGCTCTAGATTCAGGATATTTTACGCTGATAGCTTGCAGCACCTCTCTCTCCGTTGTTAACGAGTCTAGATCCCTGATCTCTACCAACTGTTCAGCCCCCAATATTCTTATATTTATCGTAGTATTTGCGGCTGCTATTTTGTCATGCAGTGGTTTTGCATTGCCCATTCACTCTCCATTTTCAATAAGATGTCTACGTCCTGAGTTTTACTAATTTCTTTTTTTAACACTTATACTTTCAATATCTGCCATTTTAACAGCTCTTAAAACGTTCTCATATTTATCGTTCTCCTTAACCTTTATTAGTACTGCCTCTAGCCTGACCGGTTTAGCTTTCGCTTTCGTTTGCCTTCCTTTTGTTGCGTCCGTAGTGTTGCGTTCATCATCCGAGGTAATTGTTTTGCCTTTTTACAACCTTTTACCATGCGCCATGTGCCCTCCTCTGTGTCCGTTTCCTTGTCAGATTTTGGGTTTGTGTTACCCACATCGTACTCCTTGTCACATATTGTGACTTTCTTTTCTCCTCTTGGTTTGTGACATTTTTCGTTTCGTTGCCTCCAATATGGGCTCATCTTCGTCGCCGCCTCAGCATACGTTACTGGAATTTTTTCCTATCACTTGTTTTGTTTATTTGCCTCTAAATTGGGCTCATTTTGTTACCACCTCAGCATATGTTACTGTATTTGCCTATACGTTCTTACTGGCGTACTCTACTACAGGTGCATCTATGGGTCTCTCCTATTCCTGCCGTGTTTTCATGTGCGCAACCGTTAAGTTACTGATGTATTTGCTCCATTTGCAATCAATCGCTTGTTTGGTATTATCTAGCTTATAGAACCGCTTTTGCAACCTTGTTAATCCTTCTTTTAATGTGCAATAGACTTTTGTTTGGATCCTCGTAAACTTAATTAACTCCCGTAGTAGTCCATTTACCTCTGATGCTTGTATTCCGCTTTCCGTCAGGAGTGCCCAAAAGTCTTCAAAATACCTGTTGGTGAAACTAGTCCTCTCCAGTAGCTGGCTTTTTACTTCCTTTAGGGGCATTGAGATTTGCTCACTCTCATCAGTATCCATCATATTAAATTAGTGTGTTAATTGTATCAACTTCATTTATTTGACCACCTTGTATATTTTTGTTAGTCACGCTCTGGGTAAGTCTTCGAAATCCGACTTATATTAGTCAAGTTGCAGCGTAATTGCACTTATTTCATTTGACCACTCTGTATTTTTGCTCCAAGTTTGTTAGTCACACTCCCGTTACTCCGGCCACTAATGGAGGAGTTACCATCGTAAATGTGTTTGGGAGTTTTCTTCCCAGAGGGTATGCGTTACACTCTTCGTTGCAATACCATTTTGTGCTATTGCTGGAAATCTTGATATTTGGTTTTTGCACCATGACAAGGTCAATATTGTGCTCTAATACGGTATTAATGAGTAGATCTGTTGCGAAACGCAAGCGACCGATAATTATATGTAAGATTTTTAATGTTAATGTTTGAGTTGATTAAAATCTGTAGTGTTTAACAAACAGAAAAACACCAAAAACTGCATTACAAAACTTTACTTTGACACGTGTTTCAATAGCTAAGCTATCATCATCACCGAACCGATACCTACCGCTGATATCCTTCCATGTTTTTATGGTTTTTTTAATTCTGGGTAGGCAGACAGTTGACTGTGCGTTAAGCTTCATCAATTGATCTTTGAGTCCTGTTATCTTGTCAAGGATGCAATCACATGTATTGTTAGGCAAAACACGTTCACGGTTGTATAGAACCAAGAAATTCTGCTTTCCATTATTTAAGTCAATTTGGTCGATTAACTTCGTTTTGCAGAAAATTCCTCAAGCAATATAACTTCTAATAATACACAGAATTTATCATCGGTTTGGTCACTGGCTAAGATAAATTGGATTTTATTGAGTAACTCCTGGTTTTCCTGTTTTTGCGGGGCTAAGGTTAGTGATTCACTATCCTTCATCAGAGGTTTATCTATGCTTGGAGAGAAATTGTTAACAGTTTGTAATTTTAGATAGAGTTCACTAATCAGGTTGGTCATAATATGTAATTGCTTGTAAGTGTAGACCAGGTTGTCAGTGGTTTCCTTGATTTCATTTCCGTTTTGGTGTTATTACATCAATTTACCTGTTTTTTCTCTTGGAGTGTACTTTTCCTTCGTTCTTATGGCTTTCTTCAGTAGTGCCGGCTCCCTTTCTCTTCGATTGAGATTGTTCAGAATTTTTTTGTTACAATGTTTGTAGGGCCAGATTTTCACTTATCGCTTAATGAGGACACTTTGCACCATTAGCGGGTAGTTTTAGGAAAAGTATTGCTTTGAAATGTCTTAAAGTTGTGGATAGTATGCCCACTAGTGTCCGACAAGAAATTAATAATGTTAATTAAGTGTGTAAACATTATAGTGTAAGGGTTCAAAAATCACTCCAAAAACAATTAGCAATTTCTCGCAATCAAGTTCGAAAATTAAAATTGTTACGCGGTAGATTTTCCCCACTCCAACAGACCAATATGCGCGCCGACCAATCGTAGAAGACACCCCACTTTTTACTTGCGCTATCAACCGGGGAAATCATTTAAAAGCGAGAACCCGGCATTAGAAAGGACACTTGACTTCTTGTCTTCTTACGAAGACAAAGAAACAAAAAAAGAATTTTTGCCTGGTCACGGTGCGAACACGAGCTTTGCCGTAGGTAACAATTTAATTCTAAAGACTCCTGGTGGAGGATTAAAAACCGCTTGTCGTTTAATATTAAAATTCCGATATTCACCTGAAATAACCGCTAACCTCATTCCGTATACCTGTAATTTATCCGTTTTGAGTATCCTTATTAACAACATCCCTTTACCTGGTGTTAAGTGCAGAATACGAATTTTAGCTAAGCTATCCGTCTCTGGACACGAGTCTAGGAGTCGAAATGCTTTAATACACCACGTAGACTGCCCTGTGTGCGTTGAATGTACAATCGTTTCCCCCGTGAGTTTTGTTGTTGTAATATTAATTACTAAAGGATATTTCACGAAAGATACAGCAAGCGCTAGATACAGCTGGAAACGTTTCTATTTGCTGGCATCTATACGAAGTCTCGGACGCCTCGTCCTTGAGCGTCGCTCCATATCTGCCTTGGAATATTGACGTGGGTTGCTAACATTATCTCCGAATTGTATTTTCAAGCTCACTGCCCGATTAACTTCTCTAGGTTGATAACCCCCTGTAAATAACAGATTCTTATTTAGTTGAATTGGAATCTCACTTACCTGGATTTGAATGACGCCTATACGCGATTAAATTCAGGAATAATAACCCGTTAAATTTCAGCTGATTAACCCTGTTTGTTACAGCACGACAAATTATTGGAGGTGGATAGATTGCAGGCTAAATCAACCGTAGTTTGATGTGGCTGTGATCCCAACCTTTAACAACCGTTCCTTGTATTTTCCGTTTATTTATCCGTCCGAAGCCGTATTATCCGTTCTGTTTGAAACCGTGTTTATGTTTCCCGTTCGTTCCAAAGCCGTTTTCCGTTTGTCCTTGACCGCTTGCCGACAGAAGATCCAATTATTTCAGTTTACGTTAATGAAGAACCGTCGCCATCGTTTAGTTTGATTTTTATTGCGTACCGTCCTCTTGTTTAATTTTTCCGTTGTCAAAGTAGTTGTATTTATTTTGTAAAGTTGGAATAGTAGAGTTTCAATGTTTTTTAACCATGTAGGACTTTGAAATTTAAGTTTTTTGGCAGAAGGGTTCTCAATGTCATTTCAAATTAGTAAGTTTTTGTTGACTAGCATTCTCGTTTTAATGCTTTAATTTCGTCGAATGTTTGATGGGGTAATATTACAAAAACAGGAAGTCAATTACAAAGAGTAGATCTAATGGTTCCACTAATTAAGTGCAATTCAACTGGGCGTCTATTTTTTTGTATGATAACTATTCAACCAGACAGGAGCACAATATTCTGCTGTAGAATAAACTAATGCCAATTCCAGCTAATTTTTGAATGACATTATTTCTTTTTTTCATTTTCATTCTTTTGAAGAGATGAATTTTTGAAAGTTTATAGGAGAGTTTGGAATGGTGGGGTGTGTACAACAGTTTTGGAGGAGAAATACTTTAGGATATGAAGAGAAGTGTTTTTAAAACAGTAAGTGTAGTTTGTGGAAATGAAGAAGAAAAAAGGTAAAAAAGAGTGAATATGTGTAGAAGACGATAAGAAGGAGCAAATACAAATTGTAGTTAGGAGACATATAGAGCGGCAGGGACAAAAAAGATAGGAAAATAATTACGGTTTATACTATAGAAGTGAATAGATTAAGAAGTTACATAGAGGAAATAGTTGGGATAAAGACGTGTGGCGGATTGTTTTTTCTTGGTTCTTGCTAATAAATTTGCTTTTAGTCCTTTATTTGCTTCTAGCGCTAGGTAACTGATTTTTAGTACGGCACAAAGTCGTTGTGGTAAAACAGGCTAGGCGCAAAATAATAGGTTTTGCCGATTTTATCAATACACATCCGACAAAAAATTTTATTCACTTCTACTTTGAGCTTGGTAATTGGTGTTTTCTTTCCAGTTAATTGGTTGCGATTTACCGCTCTGTACTAGATTGTGAAATTTTCTCTTGATTGAACACCGTCGATTGCCGTAAGTAAAGCATTTATTGTTAAATATTTGGGACATGCAGATAACCGTTATTTTGAACTTTTCTAGAACCACCGGATAAGAGTAAATCAATAATTAATTTCTGTGCCTTGGTACAGCTACTGTGTAAACTTTGGATTATTGCACAAGAGCGAATATCTAAGCTATTAAATTCAAGCAAGGACCTTTTCATCTCGGCATCAGTGGGACTAGGTTATCATCCTTAGCACCAGCAATGCTGTCTTTTACTCCGATTTTCTGTCAAATTGGAATTTACCCGGTAGGTATAAGAAACTATCACCTCTTCGTAACCTCAACTTGAACCAGAAAAATGCTCTAGTGTGAATGTGCAGGATAAATATTAATATTTTGTTAATGTCAGTTACTGCATATTTGTTTGCCGTCAAATTTAATAAGTATACGTGTTAGCACTGCATAATTGCGTGCGATCGAGAGCTAGGTTATACGTATGCGGCCAGAGCCGTACTATAAATTTTGACGGTATCTATTTTATTTGTGTTATTTTTTATAATATTTACATTTTGTGTTCTCCTGTAAGTAATTTATTTTTGTCTAATGCTTTTATTTGGGAAATGTTTTGTGAGTTACATGTTTCTCCAGTTAATAGTTTGTTCATTTGTATCTTCAGTTCTTACTGCTTGAGACTAGTTATTACAATTAGGTGGGTGGTGTCCCAGTATAGTAAGCTTTTTAACTTTGTCACCTTTAAATATTTTCCAAGGCCCTCTCTATGAAGCGAGTTACTGGTAAGTGCTTTAAAAGGGTTATAATTGTTTGCTTTGTTATTGCTACGGCAACAAACGGTAACAGGGAAAAGCTAAAATCATAATGGGTGAAGATTAAAATGCGAAAGAAACAGGGATGATGGTCTATGAAAAAGTAACCAGGAGGGTGTCTCTGGTCAAATTAAAAAAAATATTAGTTATGTGTAAAAAGAGAGCGTAGACGATTAGGAGGAGAAAGAGAGGAGATTTTATATACGTAAGTAAAACGTTAAAATCAGTTATTGAATGTAAATGAAATTGTGGAAAAAAAAGAAATTAAAAAGTTCATCGGAAGGAAAACAGAAGATGAAAAGAAATTCAAAGTTTTTGAACTTCTGATCATAGAAGATACAAGAAGGGGTTGGAATATAATAAAAATAAAAACTGTAAAAATTTTTATTTTATTTACTGTTTTATACCAAAAAAAAGTTGTTGCAGGAAATTAAAATTCTACACCGGTTGAAGAGCTGTTTAATTGGTTACATAAATAAAGAAACAAATATAAATATATTAATAGCGATTCAGAATATCGTGTTCTCTCTTTAATATTTCACACATACAAATATACATAAATCAACGACACACAAAACAAGTAATTATCAAAACATAGATAACCGTTGCTACCGAGCGAGACGGGTTCTTATCCTTCTTGAGCGATGAACTTAACCACCTAGCTTTGAGTAGGAACACAAAGCGTGTGAGTTCATATGTGACAAGAAGTAGACAACCTTAACTTATAAAGTAATTCTTCAAAGTAGTCAAGGTTACTTTGATAACAACACACACAAAAAGGCATAAGACACCGTCGAATACTAGTAAATTTGTCAAACGACATAAAGTTCTTTACCATTAAAAATATAATTGATATAAGTTGTTTAAGCTATGACCTCATACGTGCATCATTCATTAAGGCGTCCTTTAGATCGTTTGACATCAATAGTTCCAAGTTATACGATACTAGAACTGGTAATTGGATTGTTAGGATACACACGTTGTACATCAGATCCGGATCAGATCCGGATCTGATCCTAAATGTTCAATGTACTCAATCCGGATCCGGATCGATCTGAATATAATTAATACTCGAATCTGAGATCCGGATACGAGATCCTTGACTACCGTTGCTAGTGTCGCCTACTTAACTTATCAAAGGAAAGGAACACCAACTGCAGCGGCTATTTAACCAACAGAAAAACACCAAAAACTGCACCAAAGACTTGACTCGACACGTGTTTCAACAGCTATGCTGTTATCATCAGCGATACCGATACTAAAAATAAAAACAACGGGAAGCTTATATATATTATCTGCTTATCACGCATCGTTAAACTTAATTGATTCTTAGATAAGCTTAAATAATTCCGAAAATCCTAATGGACCGTTATCATCATAATTCATAAGCAAATTTCTGTTTTAAAAAATTTCTAAACTTTCATAAGAATCAAGTTCGTTTTTATTATCTACCCTCTTAATTAATTCAATGTCGCCTACTCTATGGCCATTTTCAAGCATATGCATGGCAACACTGGACCTATTCTGTGCGATGATATTTGACATGAGCTACGTGCTCTTTAAAACGAGTTTTAATAGGTCTCTTGGTTTGCCCTATATATACTTGGTTACAGTCTTTACAATTAATTTGCTTATGAATTATGATGATAACGGTCCATTAGGATTTTCGGAATTATTTAAGCTTATCTAAGAATCAATTAAGTTTAACGATGCGTGATAAGCAGATAGTATATATAAGCTTCCCGTTGTTTTTATTTTTAGTATCGGTATCGCTGATGATAACAGCTTAGCTGTTGAAACACGTGTCCGAGTCAAGTTTTTGGTGCAGTTTTTGGTGTTTTTCTGTTGGTTACTTAACTTATATTGTTTATTATAAATCCGCCTCCTTTTTCCCACAAATCCTCTTCGACGGTAGAACAGGACATTTCTTATCGTGCTGTGGTGTTTTGTTGTTTATCATTTAGCCTATTAATTTCCTAACTAGTCTGACGTATTTCGTGCGGTAAATTTTGTGTTTTGTTTTTGTGCAGGTTAGGGAACTACTTGTGCTTGTGGCTGTCAATGGAAAGTTATCAACATAAACTTATACAGAGAAATAATACACGGCGGAACTCCACATTCTACATGTTTAAGCGTTTGGTGAAACAAAGGCAGGCTATCAATGCCGTTTTAACAGACAGAACAGCTACTTCGCCTAGAACTGCTGCGAATTTAAACCTCCATGAAGAAAGTTGAGCAACTATGGAAAAATTTGTTATAATACTTGAGCTACTGCATTACTCTCAGCTGAACAATATGTAACATTGTCGATGGCGAAATCCCTAATGGCATCTCTAGTGACAATTTTTTAATTATAAGTGAAGATGATTTATTATGCGAACCTGTAAAACTTTTTAAAACCACTGTTACTGAAGGAATAAATACAAAATTTCTATTAAAGATCCGGATCTTAGAACCAGATCCTAGATCCAAATCCGGTTTTTATATTCAAATCCGGATACGGATATATCCAGATCCGTTTCTTTCGTCCACGGATCCCCGATCTGTTACAATTTTGGATCTGTACATTACACACACTAAAATTAAAATAGCTGTAAAGCAAATGCACTGGGGGCGAATTAGGTCTGCGGCAATGTGTCGAAGGAAAGCCCCTTGTAGTGTTTAGACGAGACAATCAATCGTCACTAGTCTCCGCTATCTTAAAAGACAGAATTCTAACCGGCCCTTCCGAACAGCATTGGTTTTATTTCCGAATACCAATCTTCGAACCCGTCAATAGTCGAGATCTGAACCCTTCTAATTACAACAGTATGTGGCAATAACGGTTTCAGAAGACATCCCACAACCATGAATATAATCAAATCTTAACATACATGAAGGAGAGTGATCCCTGAAATACGACAGGACAAAGAAACTGTAATAATTAGAGAAATCAAACGTAGCAAACCCTAGCCACGCGGCGAAATATAGGTCATTATGCTCACCTGTAAACGTTTATTCTATACAACATCCAGCTCCATTCTTAGTTATATTTACAATGAACCCCAGCAAACTTTAATATTGTTCCAGCAGTCGGCCAACTGCCGGTTTTGTAATGGCACTGGCAGTTTAGTAACTGCATCTTTAGCTAAGTATCAAGCCAGTATTGTACCGTAACCTTGTGGCCCTTATACAGATGGCCCAATTCAAATCGACAGTTATATTTGCCGACTGTCTAGTTAAATTTAAATTTACCGCTTTTGATATAGTAGCGACATCGTTTACAGCTACTCTGTACTATAACTAATCTCTTTGACCGTATGTGTATGTGTATTTACGAAGAGAAATTGTGCAGTTTTTATTAATATATTGCTGTTTTTATCCATTTTAATTCGTGGAGTGCAGGCTGTATAGTGTCTACCAAGAAATGAACAAGTAAGTGCGTACTTGATTTAACTTAACCTCAATTAATTATAAGCATGCCTCGCTATAAATTATGTAAGAGCTACAAATACCGTTTGTCTAAAAACTGTAAATGATACGCTAAAGCATTTTCATTTAATTTTAAACTATAACTTGGCATCTTAATTATAATTATGTAATAAATTCTTGTCAAAAAACTAAATATATACGTTGACAATAAGAATTGCCTTAGTTTTTATTTTCACTTTTTATATTAACTACAGAAAAAAATGAAACGTCATAAAATATACATTTTGTAAGGACTATATATTATGAATAGAGAGTTTAATGATTTTTTTTTTAATAACTTACAATAATTAGTAGGTTAAAAATAAGTAATAATCAGTCAACCCAAATAATCATGATAAGTTTTTTGATTTAATTTAAAAGTTATTGCTTGTAGACGTTTTTAAATCAAAATTATTTCTAATTTTATTTTGTAAACATTTCCTAAACAAAATTTTGATTCGATAATTAATCGAGCTATGGTGTTTAATTAGCGATACCTTCAAATATATTCTTTAAAAAAATTAAGTAAGCAACGTAAATTACCTATTTTCTAAAACGTGCTTAGTGTAATGATTCATTCTACAGTTCTTCTATAAGATAACCCCTGCTGAGACTACCTGCTGTTAGAATTGTAAATGATACCCTTAAGCCCGCTTCACAATGTGCAAACTTTTGTTTACAGAAATTGTGGTGTCCAAGTTTTAAATTTCATGAGTGTACGCTGTATGAAAAATTTCCATTTTCGTCCGTTCTATTCAACTAATATTGTTGCGTTTCCCAACCGGCATTTTCGAGTTTAAATATTTCGTTTTTGTTTAAAGAAAAATATCCCTTCATACAAGAAGTTATACCGACGTTTCGAACTGCGTCTATCTGTACGCCATTTAACAGATAGCGTATATCGCTGAACATAAAAGCTACCGGATTACTGGTTAAATATCACATTTGGCTAACGTTTTTCGTAACCGTTCCGTCTTCTCCGATTTTTCTCAAACTACCTTCCACATATAGATAGATTTCGAACGGCAAGGTGTAATTATCAATTTCAGGTATGGATATTCGAACTTCGTCATTGTTACCATAGCTGGTCGATCCGAACGGTTGATGAGAATGAATTCGTATGACACTATCGAATTGTCGATTTTAAGTTTGTCCGTCACGTTTAAAATATCCATTAAGCTATGACTGTATAACCTAATTGCGTTAAAAACTTTCGATTTGAAGATGTTAAACGTTTCGAATCTCTTCGTTTACTGATTTTGCGATGACGTTTGCTATGAAATTTATACTTGTTTGTAAAATCTCTTTCACCCTTAACGTTTTTGATTTTGTGTAATCTTGACATTTTTTTATGGTACAATATTACCATGATGATGACGATGTTAATGGTAACGTTGCTAATGACAATAATTATAATTATTCTGATGTCTTCAATCTATCGATCTTAAATGAAGTCTGGCCGTTACTTCTTCGCCTCTTATGTCGACTGGATTTCTATTTTGATCTAACAAACGTATCGTCAAATTACTGATAATTTTTGTAAACATGGGTAAATAAATCGGTTGTTGTGGCGATTCGATTATCTTAAATCCGGCTGGAACGTTTGGAAAAAATGATATAATACGTGTACGGGTTCTTCGTTATAATAAGATCCGTTGATTAAGTTACAATATATTTGTAATGCGTTAATACGATTTATATTTACGATTTTATCCGAATGATGAACCTCATAAGGTTGCAACGTACGTCTGTTGAAACCCAATAAAGAACCGATGCTATTCTCTAAATCAAAATCTACGGTACAATTACTTAATATTGACACCTTTTGCGTATTATTATTTCCTTGGATTATAATTGTACCGAATTTATTTGTTTGCTCGCTGAGTTTGTTTTCAATATATTTACATAAATCTTCTATGTCGTAGGAACCGGTTTCCACTTCGATTATTCCACTTTAAATTCAATTAAATCATTTGCATTCTCTAATTCTAACTCGTCTTTCGAAACAGGCATTTACGTCACTTTGTTTATTGCCCATAGGTACAAAAACAAGTTATTACTTTTATCGACGTTCGGTATCGAATTAAATGTTTCGAAATTTAGTAAAGCTAATTTGTAATTGCGATATTCCTCTAGATATAAAGGCGGATTAAAATCGCACGTTAGTTCTGTTTCGTTTCCGGATAAGGTAAACGTATTTGATATTGGTTGTTTTGATTTCTCCATCGAATTGCAGTTACACACTGAAGATTTTTGTTTGGATCTCCGCCTATTTATTATTATTTAATAAAAATTGTAAACACAACTGCCCACAATTTACGTCTTTAAATTTTTGATATCTTTCATAATTGTAATTGATTTTAACGTTCGTTTCTCTAGATCGAAAATATCGTACGATTTCTATGGGTGGTGTTAAATCTCCAAAACTATCGAAATATGTTATATTGTCCTCTTGTTTTTTATATGCTACCCAATGTGTGCCCGGTCCGTCGGCGTTATCTAAATTAATAATTCCGCACTCGTTTTTGTTAATTTTACTTAGAAGATCGTTTCGCATAAATACTCCTCGAAACTTTAAAATTCCGTATTTACGCGCATATTTTTCTAAAAACACGTTTGTTAACGCTCGACGAGGCAGTTTATTTAGTTTTTTGAATATCCGTCTTTATATAATCCGCATCCGTTTTTATATAGTTTTAGGTAAAATCCGCTTCCTACTGTTTGCGCCTCCATTGCACAATTATGACGATTATCTTCTTCCAATTTTTCTTTAGCGTTTTTGCGTCGTTTACGGATTTTGCGATTGCGGCAGCCCCACCCCCCAATGAACCTAATGCACCCAAAGCAGCAAACAAAGGTATCGGTGGTAAAAATCCGCCTTTTTTTGGTAAACGTATTACACGAGAACGTGGCGCTTTCATACTCAAACGATGTTTCTTCAACGTACCGTAAGTCGCTTTAACTTTTCGCAACAAATCTTTAGTGCCGGAACGTGAAACGGCTTTTCGAGCTATTCTAACGGCTTTGGCAAAAGTTAATGAACCACCCTGACGTTTCGACGCTTTTTTCGTGCGTCTCATCTTAACGCGGCGTTTACGTAGGCCCATACCTGTGCTGGTTTTTATTTTCATGAGTGTAGTTACTGTTGCGGCGGCGGTTTTTTGGCTTAAACTAGTCTCTTCACTACGTAACAATTCTTTTGTAGACTCGTATAATACTTTGTCCGCTTCGTGACGCTTACTTAAATGTTTGTGCAGATTATAGGCGATGTCGTGTCTTTTACAAGCTTCGTCTAAATTATTAACACCGGCGTCCCCGCGATCTAACCTTTTTGTAATTTCGTTCCGGGACCGCAATAATTATAACCAGGTATGTGCAATTCTATTGGTAACTTGTCGATTAACTTGTTTATTATTCCACGCCCGATAATCTGCTTCCTACTGCAGTTTTGCTTTAACGATCGTCGTTTTTTAATACAGTCTTTCATGCGTGACTATAGTCTTTTATACGCGTGTTCGTCACTATCACTCTCTACGAAATGAAAAGATGATACTAATTTAACGACATTTGTATACCTATTTATAAACTAAAATACAAGTTAAATATTAGAAATTAAAAATAAACTATTTACATCATAAGCGACTATTTACAATTTACAAATTATCATCTAGATCACAACGCTACTCTTCGACGTCTTGACGCCGATCATCCTCTAACACTCCATCCTCCGACTGCTCCTCGAACCCGTCGATATCTTGGTCCGTTTTCCAGGAAACGTCAGATATGTTATCTAAGAGGTTTCTTAGGTAAACGGTATCGACGTCAAAGATATCGTCGGAGTCTTCCAGCCGTCTTCGCAACTTATCTAACTCCGGCACTCTCTCGTCGCGTACGTATACGCCGTGTATCGTAAAAGTGCCGTCGTCGTATTGAAAGCGTTGCCCGGTGAAACCGTCTACCAAATAAGCTTCAAACATCAATGTTAGAGGATGAAAGGGGCCCAGATAAAATTCGTATGTTAAATCGCCAATACGTAGGTTGCCCATCTCCAGACGTCGAAGTGCCATCTCGTCAGGTATTAGTAGAATGCGGTTGAACACGTAATAAAAACTTGCTTCCATTTTTTATTTTGAACTCCTCCGACTGATGATTTAAAACTATTACTTCACTCTTATATACTCAACTATTACCCTCACTACTATTGTTACTCCCACTACCCACTGTTCGAATTAATTATAATGTTTACATTTACATTTACACTCTAACGAATTCGCGCAAATCCGTATCTAACAATATCTTATGCATAGCAAACATTATTAATTCTTTGGTAATACAAGTGTATTCCGATAATCCAGTTTTATCTAGAATTGACAACATATTTTGCTTAACTTCTCCGTTCATAGTTGCTATCGCTTCGATTGCACTATTATAGAAACGTACGTAATCTAATTTTGTTAATAAATCTATACGATTTGTTACTAAATCTCCCAATTTCCATAGTTGGTGGACTGAATCGTACGCTAAATAAATAGATTCTTCATCTCTCTGCATCCTCAAAACCTTCCAAACTTTATCCATCCATTCGGTAGTTATTTTGATACCGCAAACTTCGAAATACGATGGAGTACTACCGTTTCCCGCAAAGCTATTTGTTATAACGGCTTTATAACAAATCAGCGTTTTCCATTCGTTTTCTGTTAAAGTAAGACATTGTCCCTTACCCATAAATTTAACAACGGGCTCGAATTGCAGTTCTCCGCTCAATACCACTTTGATCCATTTGCTATGATTTTTGTTTAACGGATACATACATTCCGCATACAACCGAGCGTTACACCCTTTCATATTGTTTTCAATCTTATTAAACGATGGTGTGGGTGTGTTTTTTGTCAAAACATTATCACTATTTATCCCACAATCTTGCGTCATATACGGTATTTGGTCGTTATTTCCCATTCGACAGAAGGCAGCAAATTAATGGTGTCTTGAACGGCATCTTCCATTTCTTTTAACATTGTAATAGGGTTATTTATATTTAAACTTGATGAAGGATTATTTAAATTTAAACATATCGCTTCTGTCATCGAACTTTTAGGTACCATTTTGATTTTAGTTTTCTTCGGCATTAATTTTTCACCTTTTCCGCTCATACTTCGCTTCGGAGATGATTTATATTGACCGTGAACTCTGCTTGTCACTATATATACAAAGTTACTATAAACATTCGTTCCCACAAATAAACCTTACTTACTCGTTAAACTTTGACGATTCCACACCAATTTCAAGTTTTTCGCACAACAAACACAATTATAATAACACGTGCTGTAGAGTTCGTTACCTTTTATACCCAATTTAATAATAATTATTGTCTCGTTTATACTGACGTTTAACAGACGACTAAACCAGAATCAATACTGAATTCCTACTTCAAACCCATCCTCTTATACAATACAACGACAACTTTGAGACGGTATTTAAGGGTCAAAATTCTTACAACTATGTATATACCAAACAACACAGGTCAATAAAATAAATACTTTCAGACAGTAATTAATTGTAAACATCAGAATTCTTTTAACGATTATTTTCGTCTGGTTTAAAATGTATACGATGTCTATAGAATGCAGTACAGGTAAATGATACAGGTCAGTATGATGCATACGTTACGCCTGTTAAGACCACCAAGGATAACACGTACAATGCATATACAATTGCCTCCTGCAACGCGTACGAAAGAACCTCCGCCTACAATTGCTTTGAGGAACTGTCACCTATTTGCCGGTTAACCGGCAAATATACCCTACTTACCTTTTATCAAAGTTGTGTAAATAAATTATTGTTGAGCCGAGAAGGTGTTTTAATGAAGGGAAGAAGACAAATAAAACAAAATTTAGTAACAGAAATTATTTGGATAGTAAGTGTACAAAAACGCGTGCATGTGAAAACCCTTTTTTTTCCCGGTAAAAGAGTAACCCTTGAGAAAAAGAGCCTAAATTTAAATTGTTTAAAGTGGTTGGAACCGAACATTAAAACAAAAAACAATATTAAAATTTACCCCTTTGTCATCGCAATATCATATACTTTGCAGAGAGAAAAATTTCGCACAGGAGGTGAAACATTTGTGTCCAAAATGACAGACACTGATGAGAAACTTGCTTCTGCAATGACAAATCAGTTTAATCCTAAAGAAAACCAATATGACAGTAGCACTACTTATTTTACTGGTAAGTTTAATGGGTTTCAGGAAAAAAAACAAAAAATATTTTATTTATATAGAACAAGATGTAATTGAACCTGGCCTAATGAAAAAAGAGTCAATTAAAAATAAACCAGATGTTTCTACGAACGCTTCTGCCATAGTTTGCTTAAATACAACATTGCCTTCGACGACCATTCAGCCTCAACCTTCTAGCTCCTCAATAACTTCAGTCACGACCAAGATAACACCACTAGAAAAATTAACGGTTGTTCTTAATAATGCTAAGAGAAAAAAAACTCTATTTAGGATAGCGCAGTTGGAGGGACAACTACTTTTGAATGAGGGCTATAAATCAGAAACTCAGCTCAAGGAAGTAGAAATTAAAAAAAAAACAAGGATTGGGACAATTATAGTAATTAAGATAATGTTATTACATTCTTAACAAATAATTTAATTCAAGTAAAATATTACTAATAATATATACTTCCTCTTCAATCTCTGCATTATTGAAAATAACATCTGCTTCATCTTCATCAGCAACAATGTCAATTAGTTTATTTATATTGTATAAACCTGCTGAAGCCACTATTGCTATTAAAGTTGTTTGTTTTTTTAATCGTAACTTTAATGCCATTGATGCAAACTTTCGTTTCCAAACTCCAATAGTCCTTTCAACAGTATTTCGAGTTCTTACGAGTATATGTGCAGAGTTGTACCTACGCTCAGAAAGATTTGTTGAGTTTGCCAAAGGTGTTAGCATAATTCTGCTACAAGCATATGCACTATCTGCAAGTAATCATGTCATAGGAAAGAGATTTTCCTCTAATTGAAATTTCAATAAACTATTGTTAAAAATGGTAACGTCGTGTGTTGCTCCCGGCCATCTAGCAACAATATCGCAAATGTTTAAATTGGCATTGCAAACAATTTGCACGTTATAGGAGAAGAATGATTTCCTGTTCCTGTACAGTTCTTCGTCATCACCTCCAGCGCTTTGAATGGGAATATGGGTTCTGTCAATGCAACCTATGACCTAGAATTATAAATCATACTGATCGCTATACATAATAATGTATTATCACAATATATACCCCAGGAAATCCAGCAATTGCCTCAAATTCCCTTTTTGTTGTGGTCACTTCTTCTGTAGAAGTAGGCATTGTAATAAATCGAGGCCTTAATTGAGCAATATGAGGTGGTACTTTTAACAACACCTTTGATACGGTTGCCTGATTTATGTTAATGTCATCGCCTATCATTATTTCAAATGAACCTTAAAAACTAGTAACGAAACATATAATAAAATCTACAATAGTGTATATGAATCATTTCAATGTTAATCACACAGATGTCTAAATATCTTACCTGTACCCAAAACCGCAAACAAATCATAACTTGAATAATTGAGGAAAGGGATTTGTTTCTAATGCTGGTTTTATATGTTCATGGAGTAGCTCCTCTAACATACTAACAGCTCTTTTGAGAGACGATACCGTTTTCGAAATTCAGGTTTTCCATAAGAATCAATAGTACGGCGCGTTTTGAAATTTCTTACGGGCATTGCTCTTGCACTTACAAATACATCTTCATCAGATGAATCGGATGTAAAATCAGAGGTATTAGAGTCGCATACGTCTATAATGTATCACAAAATTTAAACAAATAATTGAGAAAAGAAAATATTTAGTATGAGCTACATAACCTTAAAAGCAAAGTAAATCTGCTACAAGTCAGCTGATTCTTGCCATTTTATTAAACCAATCGCTTGTTAACTACATGTAAACGTTCAGTTAAATATAAATTCACATTTACAATTATGTTAACGTTAACTTTGGTTTCGGAATGACAAATTCTAACTAACATACTGTTAGCGACGTATTTAATATTAACATTAAGTTAAAGTTGTTTTCAGAAATCGGGCCTAAGACAGACAAAATGACACAAAGCAAACTTCAATATGATATAATATGTAGCTTTACTTTTCTGACACATTATATAACTCGACGGTAGCATGTTTTACTTCAGTTTGCTATATTATAACCTAAAAATACACTTTATGTACTAGCAATACAAATAGTTTTGTTACCCTTTTATTACCTGGGTACTAGGGTGGTTGTGTACTAGAGTAGAAAGATTGAACAAGATACTAAAGTACAAGTCAGCAGGTATAGAAATACCCCGTAGTCGGAGAGATTGGGTTGTGGGTTAAACCTCTACACGTTGGGTTCAATTCGTACTAGAAATTACTTATTTATTGGGCGCCAAGTTCCAATTTAACTGAAGCAAGTACTAACTCGGAACTAGTCGTTAGCAGTAAGCTGAAAGTACCCAATTATTTTGGTCAATTGAAGTACCTCAACACATAACAAAACAATAGATATTCACTTAGAAAATAGAAAACTATATATTATAGTTAGATAAAAATTATCTGCGCCGCCACTGATTTGTTCGCGCTTAAAAATGTACTCGAAACCGCACGCCTATGCTTCTATAATTGGGGCGTTTGTTGTGACCGTGTATACATTAGCGTGTAATTAAACACAACCGGGGTACATGTAAGTAGGTATCTGTTTGTTTTAAAAGAAAGCAAGTGCCAGTATTTATTAAGTCAAATTTTCAGTTAAACTACGATAGTGCACTAACGTGGCGCTGAAAAGAAAAAGGTTTCCCTTTCAAGGGAATTATTGTGATAATAAATAAATTGATGTTCCTTACACGCCCCTAACAGGATGATATCTTACTACACTACGATTTAGGTATCATGCAATGATTCTAACATATAACAAGTTTCGATTGGATTTAAGTCGGTACATTTATATTAGCGACGTTCAGTAAGCAATAGGGGAGCACGACGGTATGATGCAAATAAAGTGATTAATGGGTGCTAAAATTTTAGGATGTGGCGCAAGTTCGCTCACGTAAATAAAGTCTCTCTTGGGTTGGTACCGATAACACAAGCAGGGAAAGAGTAATGTAATTGTACGACCTGATGTGATGACAGAGAATCACTGGAGGTGGTGAAATATTCCCGCGACGAAGATGGTTCGCATACGAACGTTTGGGTGTAGTCTGAGCCGGTGGCTGATCCTCCGCACCTCTCTTAGATGGTGGAACGGTCGTGTTTAACCCAAGGACGTTACCAGGTGTGCCTGTACTTTGTGGCGATGTGGACGTTGTCGAGCACGATTAAACGGCAGCAAAAAAAACCAAAGTAAGAGGAGAAACAAAAAACCTCTCTAAGGAAACATTCACTTGTAAGTATGCACTTTCTTTGGGGGAGCAGCAATTTAATTTCTTATATTCACCTGTGGAATAGAACGAGCGCTACTAAAGACGTCTGAAATGCGTCCCATCTTCGAATAGTGGAGATGCACCCATTATTTACAAAGAAAACCCTCGTTCTCGCAGACAGAAATTACTAGAAGTTCCACACGAGGTTTAGAAATGTAACATGGCTGCTTGCGGTTGAGAATTGGTAACGGAAGCCGATAAGCCAGATAGGACGTTCGTTTTAATAAATTCCCACAATGCCCTTCGGAGTTTTTCCGGCGTATTTTTATTTTAAAAGACGACAAATCCTTCGGTCCAACACCGGTGTATTGTAAGTTGCCTAACTTTGGCTAGTGAATTTTTGACTAAACAATGTGTTGTAGGAAAATGGTCTATTTAACCGTTACAGTTTGAAAGGGTCAAATACATAATTCAAAATGACAGGTTCATTTTATAGTATGAGTGGGTATAAAACTTATTTTGACAGGAGAAACATTTCCATAGATATTAATTCAGCAGCATTATTTCCCAAATTGGGTACTTTGAGAAAGTGTAGACTGATCTCCGCAAAAGTTGTAATGAAGGAAAGCCAGTTGACTTGTAATGGGTAATTTTAGTCAGATTAGTAAAATAAATCAAATACACTTCTTTCTAGAAACGTTTTGGAGTATTTTGAAGTGGTTATTTTTCGAATGCAGACAGAATGAGACGGAAGATTTGAGGACATACAAGAAGAAAACTGAAACAGCGAATAGAGAGAACAGGTAGCCGGCATAAGCAAAAATTGAGTTTTAAGTGGAAGAGAAAGAGACAGAAGCAAAAAATGTATTATATCTAGTAAAAATAAAAAGGTAAGAAAGGATTCTAAAGAAGAAACAAAACGTTGGAAAGACATAGGAGAACAGACCTTGGGTTCCACTACAGAAAAAAAATTACAATAAAGAAAAACACAAAAGGTGGAGTAGTATAAGAAAAGAAATACGAATACATTGTATGTATAAATGAAGAAAAGACTATCATACGCGTATATGTGATGTGTGTAATAAATACAAAAAGAAGAAAAATGACTATTAGATCAAACAAAAAAAAGGAAAGGAAAAATGCAAAAACAAAAGAAAAAGTGGGATGATGTTAAAAGACAAATGATTGGAATGGCAAAGTTTAAAAAAATGGCGCTTAATGTTTTGGATGTAGATGAAGCCATGAGAAAAGAAAAATTTAAAGAAGCAACAGAGTTCATCAAAAGGAGAACAAAAGATAAAAAAGAATTCAAAGTTTTTGAACTCCAAATTATAGAACAGAAGAAGATAATAAAAGAAGAAGCAATAGTAGAAATCAGAAACGGAGGGTATAGGGCAGATAGTATAAAATACGTGATGTTTAAAAAGCAGTAGTAAGAAAGAATGGTGTTGATTAAATGAATAGAATGTTAAAAAAACCTAGAAAAAGAGAGAGAGAGAGAAGTTTGAAGAAGAGACCTGCACAAAATAGTAGTGGAAACATTGCGAATACGAATAGAATGTATTCTAAATACAGACGAACAAAAGACCTTAATAAAACATTTACCAACTCATAACCCCCTACGTTAAAAACGCGTTTAATAACATTTGATGAAGTCAGATTGCAAAAAAAAAGAAGAATGATGGTTAAAGTAGTGCACTCGATTCTACTACATGAGACACCCTTATAGAGTCCTAGGCTAAAATGGAAAAACTACTGGGGAAAACTGCAGAGAGTACAAAGAAGAACAGTGAAGACTTTTGCAATCAACATTTGCAAGGCATACAGCACCATATCAACAGAATCGTTATTTGTCATATCTTCTACTATCCAACTTCGATACCTGGCATTGGAACGGTCATATAACCAAGGTGACAATAATAATGAAACGCTTATTACGACTATGAACAATCAATACCTGGAAAACTGATTAGGAAAATAATACGCATACTAGTAGCTAGACCACGACACTCACTTGCAAGTTATACACTTAAATAAATAGAAAATATGGCCAAACAAACTTTTTTATCTCACAAGCTTATATACTGCCAAACATACATTCTTTCACTGTGATAAGGCCTAAAAAATACTAAATACAAGACAACTTAGTGAACACCATGCTTTTCTCAAGGACAACTATTGCAAATTTATCAACGGAAATAATTAAAACTAAAGAGAGCAAGGGACGGAATTAGACATAGATAGGCATCCTACAATAAGTTCCAATTGTACACTTACTGCAAACTATGCAACTATGCATACAACTATAAATTTATTTTGACTGGCATTCGATTATAATCAAATAATTGTATGTAACTTATTCTTCTCATCAATCCAACAACACTGGCACTTATAATTAAGTAACAAGATGTAGCATGCAAATACATCATAAATTATGTACAATTTTAATCCTGAAGAAGAATACCGAAAAGTGATTCCACAGGTCAACGGCTGACCGTGAAATAAGGCTCTTTAGTTTGCCATAGTAGTAAACGCTCTAAAAGGCAGACTCGTCAGCTTTTGTTCAGATAACAGATTATTCATTTATGATCTTGATTAAAGGATGTTTTTTTTACTGAGAAGATTAGATAACAATTGTTTTTAATTCAAAGATTAAGCCTCGCTTTCTAAAAAGTTTATATCGACAGTGTTTATTTGAGCACGTTACCCTCCTCAAGAAACTTAGAGAAAATTTATTACTTTATGTAAATTTATTCATTTATTTATTCGTATGGTACATTTAAAAAATTGTATTGTGATGTAAGTGTTATGTATGGTGTCCCAGAAGATCAGTATAAACCTGTATAGTGGGGTGACAAAACTGTGTGCAATAGTGGATTTGTTCGCCTTGAAAAAGCATTTGCTTTAAGGTTTAAGAAACAAATAAATAAAAAGTAATAGTTTATTTTCTGCGGTAGTAACATGTTTTTATATTGCACTGAAAAGTTATTTTAAATAAATAAAATTTATGTTGAAAAGAAAATGATCAAATAAAG
Source organism: Abscondita cerata (assembly GCA_030710515.1). Classification (NCBI taxonomy): domain Eukaryota; kingdom Metazoa; phylum Arthropoda; class Insecta; order Coleoptera; family Lampyridae; genus Abscondita; species Abscondita cerata. The sequence goes on from JALBCR010002008.1 coordinate 44,611, forward strand.
AATTTATAGTAAATGTTTCTATTTAAAGATAACGTAGAATTCAAATTATTATAACGAAAGACTTCTAAGAAACAATCTACAATTTATTTTATAAAAAAATTTAGTTTGTGCGTAAATGAATATTTTCCGTTTGATTAGTGAAGCAAAATAATGTTTAGTAGTTAAGTCTTTTGTTTCTAGTATTTGAAAATGAAAAATTAACATTCCGCGTAAATAGTAAGTGTTATTGAAGTTTTTCATGAAAGAGAGACAATGCCTGTGTATCAAAATTTATCAAGGTTAAAGAAATGAACAATACGTGTGTATGAGAAGAAAAAAGAGTAATTAAGAAAAGAAAAAAAAATTTTTGGAAGAGAGTTTTGAAAAGGAACAATAAGGAACACGGAAAGGTAAGGGGTGATAGACAGACAATGGCGGGTTTTGACATTTACTCCAGGTCAGTAAAAACAGAAAGCATTCATATTTGGACCAGGTGACCCAATAAGACTGTTCCTCGGCCATATCTCGGGAACCGTTCGTCGTATGACTTTGGTGCAAAAAAAACTACTAGGTAAATCGGCCATGAAGAATTGCAGAAAAATATTTTCAAGTTTTAAAAATCACCACCGGAGGGCGTAACTGCCATCTTAAATTTTTAAATTGCATTTTCTATAAATTTCGCATAATAAAATAAAAAAAATTTTTCACATTTGTAAAGAAAACCAGTTTATCTATCATTTTCGTAAAAACAAAAGTTTAGTTATTTCAGAAACCAAGATGGCGGGGTTGTTCAATGGTTTTTGCAATAACCTGCTATAACTTCTTAACGGTTTAACCGATTTTAACAAATATCGTTGAAAAGAGCATTCCTTAACCAATAAGAATCAACCAAAATATAGTTAATTTAGTTGAATCCTTTTCCGCCAGGGGGATAGTTTTGACACCATAACCTAACTTAAAAAATCAAAAAATCAAATAGAATGATATGATTTTTTTCTTTTGATAAAGTAGACAAATAACATTCAAATAGGCCAGTGAAAATCATTTTCAAAATCTCGTTCCTAACCTCAAATATTGGGAAATTGAGAATAATGGATGTTTGAAGATTGAGCACCCTGCGGTAAATTTTCTAAAACTATTAAAATGTAGCACAAAATGAATAAGATGTTAAAGAGACAATTGTGAGTCTAAATAGAATTCATTTAAGTATTATTTAAAAAAAATATATCATCAGAAATTTCATGTTGCTCCAAAGGACTAAACGCATTTTGGACTTATTGTCACTTTTAATATTACTCGTAATTCTAACCTTTAATTTAAAAAGTAAGCCTAAAAATCTAAATAAGTATATTATATCAGAACTAGAATATGTTAGACCATCTATTTTGGAACCATTTACAAAGATTTTAGTAGGTATAATATAGTTACTTTACGGAATTCTTTTTATGAAATGGTCTGTGGTTCTAAAAAAACCGTTTTTTAATAAAACTCATAAAAGGAAAAAAGAGATCTAATGACGACTCAGGTGTTCAAAATGGCTTCTGTTATTTTGGATGCACATCTGACGACGCTGATGTGTTGATAGAAGAGCATTCTCAATTTCAGCTCTTGGGATGTTCAAGATGCAATCACATCCTCGCGGGAAGTTGGCCTTGTTGGTAAGACTATATCCTTAATTCTTCCCCAGAGATAAAAAATCAAAGCAGGTTAAATTGGGTAACCTTGAAATATTTAATAAATATTAATATGAACGCAATTATAAACAGAATCATTCCAAAATGCAACATCTAAAGATTTAAAGGTGTTAAATATTGAAGCAATTTTACGGCAAATAACATTACAAAAACTTGCCTTGGAGGCCAAGGCAACAGGCTTTCTCTTCCGATCCAACGGTCAGGGAAAGTAACATCTAAATACTGGCGAACAGCAAGGGCATAATGGCGGGACAACCATCATGCTGGAAAAATATATTTTGGCGGACGTCCATTGGAATATCATCCATTAAAATTGAAAGAACATTTTCTAAGAAGTGTAGGTATGTTCGACCATTTAATGCTCCGCCCAAAATAAACGGACCAACAACCCGCCCTCCAATTATCTCACACCAAACATTTACACTATATCTCCCTTGATGCTGGACTTCTCCAAACCAGCGCGGATTATTTCGGGCCCAAAAGTGCGCATTATGTAAGTTCAATTGCCCATTACTACAGAAAGTGGCTTGTCAGTCCACAACACATTTGACAGAAATTAAAGATTTTCTGCTACCATGTTTAATAGCCCGTTGCAAAAATCTATCATTTGGTCAAAACTGAAATGGCCTGGTGTACACGGGGGTTTATAATTTGAGTGTAAAATAGATTAAACTTTATAATAAGAGGTATACCTTTACATACCCTGGGTTTGAATAATGCGATGAACCGTACTTTGAAGAATACCCAAGTCTCGAGAAATTTCTAGTACTAATTTGGGGGATTGATTTCTATAGATGCCACGATATTATATATATATATATATATATATATATATATATATATAATCATTAAACCATTTACCACATAGTGGTGTATGGCATTATTGCCTTAACTACACATATAACTAAATACAATACATTCTTTCATTATACAACTTAAATATTATTCGTACACTACTTTTGCCCACTCCTTTTTGTTTCTTGCCTTATCTTTTTAGCATCTCTCCATGTCAGTCCTCTGCTACTAATACTTCTGCTATCACGCGGTTCCAAGTCTTTAGGTCGTCCTCTTTTCTTTATTTTTTGTAGTTTAGCTTCCCATACTTGCTTTCTAACTTGTCGTTCTAGTTTCATCCTTTGTAAGTGTCCCCACCAGCTTAGCTGTTTTTGTTGTATGTACTCATTAGAGGTTGGATATTTAGATCTTGTCTTATTTGAGTGTTTCGAAGTCTATTTTTCTTTGTGACCCCTCTTATTCTTCTCAAACATTTCATTTCTGCTGCTTGTAATTTATTTTTCTGTTTTTCTGTCAAAATCCATGTTTCGCAGCCATATGTCAAGATTGGTCTGTAAATGGCTTTGTACACATTCATTTTTGTTTTTTTGGGAAACTTCTTTTTATTGATAATAGTATTATTTATAGCATAGTACGTTTTAATTGCGCTTCTTATTCTGTTGTTTATTTCTATGTCTTGTCCACCAGTACTTTCGATTTCTATTCCTAAGTATACATAAGAGTTCACAATTTGTAGTAATTCAATGTTATCTACTTCTATGTGCAATTCCTTTATGTTTTCCTATTACCATAACTTTCGTTTTTTCTTTATTCATTTCCATTTGGTATTCTTTTAGAGTTTTATTCCAGACTTCCAGACTATTCTTCAGATCTTTCCCATTTGGTGTAATCAAGATTATATCGTCAGCAAATGCTCCCTCCGATACTTTTATAGGTTCCATGTTTAAATATCCTTACATTTGTTTTTTTTACTAAATTAGTACATTTACTAATTATGTCGTCCATGTATATGATAAATAATAAAAGGGCTCAAGCATCCACCCTGTCTAAGTCCTCCTCTTGTTATAAATTGATCGGACATTCTATTTTTACAGATGACCATATTTACACTGTTAATGTAGAGGTTTGGATAGCTCGCATCAACTTGCGATTTATGTTTTTATTATTTAAAATACTCCATAATTTTGCCGTGGTACTTTGTCGAACGCCTTTACTAAATCTATGAACGCTATGGCTAATGTTCCTTCTTGTATTATCGTTTTATCAATTATTTGTTTGACTGTACAATATATGGTCGTTTGTGCTCCTCCTTTTCGGAAACCACTATGAGCTTCGTTTAAAGTTGGTTCGACTTGCTTTCTCAACCGAGTGTCTAGTATTTTTTCTAAAGTTTTTAAGGCTGTACATAGTAGAGAAATTCCCTGTAACTATTGTAGTCTTTGGTGTCACCTTTTTATATATTGGCAAAATTAGAGCTACCTCCCAATCCTTTGGAATCTTTTCTCCTCTCCATATTCTATTAAAAATTTCTAAAAGAACTGCTTTTCCTTTGTCTCCCATATGTTTTATCATATCAGTTGTTATTCTGTCTACCCCAGGAGTTTTCCTGTTTTTCAGCCATTTGATTGCATCAATTAATTCTTCCCATGTAATTTCGTCTTCTTCTTCTTGTACTTCTGTAAGAATTGGCAGTACTTGTTTTTTCTCTTTATCGTCTACTTCAATGTTCAGGAGTTCTTGAAAATGTTCTTTCCATCTCAAAGGAAAGAACACCAACTGCAGCGTCTATTTAACCAACAAAAACACCAAAAACTGCATTAAAACTTGACTCGACACGGTTTCAACAGCTGTTAACATCAGACGATACCGATACTAAAAACAAAATAAAAACAAAAATAAACAACGGAAAGGCTTATATATATACTATCTAAACATCACGCATCGTTAACTTAATTGATTCTTAGATAGCTTAAATAATTCGAAAATCCTAATGGGCCGTTATCATCATAATTCATAAGGAAATTTCTGTTTTTTAAATTTTAAACTTTCATAAGAATCAAGTTCGTTTTATTATCTACCCTCTTTCCAATTGATTCAATGTCGCCTACTCTATGGCCATTTTTAAGTCATATGCATGGCAACACTGATATATCTGTGATATATGACTTGAGCTATCGTGCTACTCTTAAAACGAAGTTTTAATAAGGTCTCTTGGTTTGCCCTATATATGCTTGGTTACAATCTTTACAATTAATTTTATATATTCCCGATTTATACGTCACACATTTCTATTAGGTCTTTCGGATTGCCTAAAAGCATTTTTGCAAGTTGTTATTACTAGAAGTCACTGTTTGATAATCTAATTTGAAAGATATTTTTGAAGACCTTTGTGTATGTGGGATAATTTGGTAATTTGACATATTTCTTATCTTCCTGTTATTACTAAGTTTCTAACGTTGTAATGTTTCTAATGTTTAACTTATGTTTATGTTTTCTAATTATGTTTGTGACAATTGATTCTTGAAAAACCATTGTATGATCAATCTCAAGCTTAATATTCTCGCAGTTCTTTATCAGTTTTGTTTTGACAATGAAATGCAATAAGAATCAAAAAGTTGAAAGATGCAAGTTTATGTTGCATACTATGGTTGGAATCATTTGTTATAAACCTCATAGTGTTAGTGTCTTTGAGGTAAACTTTTTTACCTATGAAACAGAAACAACCTTAAGTTACCTTTCTTAGACACTTTAGTGACAAGAAATGGTCAACAAACTAGATATAGATATTTATCGTAAAGACATTAACACTATGAGGTTTATAACAAATGATTCCAACCATAGTATGCAATTATAAACTTGCATCTTTTCAACTTTTTGATTCACCTGATTATTACATTTCCATTGTCAAAACAAAACTTTGATAAAGAACTACGCGAAATATTAAGCAGATTGCATCATACAATGGTTTTCAAGAATCAATCGTCACAAACATAATTAGAAAACATAAACATAAGTTAAACATTAGAAACATTACAACGTTAGGAACTAGTAATAGCAAAATAGATAAGAAATATGTCAAATTACCAAATTATCCCACATACACAAAAGGTCTTCAAAAAATATTTTCAAAATTTAATTATCAAACAGTGACTTCTAGTAATAACAACTTGCAAAATCCTTAGGCAATCCGAAAGACCCAATAGAAATGTGTGATAAATCGGGAATATATAAAATTAATTGTAAAGACTGTAACCAAGTACTAATATAGGGCAAACCAAGAGATCTATTAAAACTCGTTTAAAGAGCACGTAGCTCATGTCAAATATCATCGCACAGATAGGTCCAGTGTTGCCATGTATATGCTTGAAAATGGCCATAGAGTAGGCGACATTGAATTAATTAAGAGGGTAGATAATAAAACGAACTTGATTCTTATGAAAGTTTAGAAATTTTAAAACAGAAATTTCCTTATGAATTATGATGATAATGGTCCATTAGGATTTTCGGAATTATTTAAGCTTATCTGTAAGAATCAATTGGTTAACGATGCGTGATAAGCAGATAGTATATATAAGCTTCCCCGTTGTTTTTATTTTTAGTATCGGTATCGCTGATGATAACAGCTCAGCTGTTGAAACACGTGTCCGAGTCAAGTTTTTGGTGCAGTTTTTGGTGTTTTTGTTGGTTCTTTCCATCTGTTCATAATGTCACTATGGTTCGTTAGAGTTTTTCCATTAGTATTTTTAATGTAACGTTCTTCGTCTTTTTTCTTTTCTTAAAGATTTAACTACCTTGTAGAAAAGCTTTTTGGTTGCCTTTGCTTTTCGCCTCCAGTGTTAGACCAAAGTATTCTCAACATTTCTTTTGGATTTAATTACAAGCTCTTTTACACGTTGCCTCTGATCCTTGTAGTCGTTGTATGTTTTATTAGTTCTGTTGGCTAAGTACCTCTTCCATGCTGCTTTTCTTTACTTGGTTCTTATTTCTTCCGTCCACCATGCTGTTTGTTTTTTTGTATTCATACTATTGCTCACTCCACAAACTTCTTCCGCAGCTTTGTTAATGTATCTTTGAATAATGTCCATAGCTCTTCCACTGGTTTTTCGTTAGTATTAAGTACTGTTAGTTTTTTTAGTCACTGTTTTTGCAAACTGAACTCCTACTTCTAATCCCTTTAACTTATACGTTTTAATTGTTTTAAATTTATCTTTTCTAGTGCCGTAGTTATTATTATTACTTCCATGTTCATCGTCCATTATTTCAGTTACTAACATGTAGTGGTCGCTATTTATTTCAGGTCCTCTTCTAACTTTTGAATTTTTAATTTTCTTTCTAATGTTCGTTCCTACTAACGTGTAATCGATTATTGACTTTTCGTCTCTACTTGGAAGTTCTCTTGTGTACTTGTGTATCTGTTTGTGTTCGTACCATGTATTTACTATAATCATGTTTTGTAATGTACAAAATTCTAAAAGTCTAGTTCCATTATTATTTCTAAATTTCTCACCAAATTTTCCTACTACTTTTGTATTTATTATCTTGTTCTCCAACTCGGCTGTTAAAATCCTCTGTGATGTATAGTTCACCTTTGCACTCTCCGCCGCTTCCGTCAATTCTTGCCAATATTTGTCTTTACTTCAGCTTTTTCGTTTTCATCAGGTCCATATGTCACAATTACAGTTCTGATATTCTGTTCCTGATATCTCAGTTCTACTAATATATTCTTGGTGACCACGGTTCCCACTTATACAAGTATATCTCCCAGTTTTTGTGAATTATACAACCCACACCTGCAGTTGCTCTTACATTTTCGTTTACTCCGCTGTACATAAATATGTGTCCATTTTCTAAAGTTAGTTTTCCTTTGCTTTTTTTTTGTTTCTGTGATGCCTAGTACGTTTAATCTACTTTTTTCAAATTCTTTTTTCAAGTTCCTTTTCTTTGCCATTTATACTTTTTATGTTCCAGGTTCCTAATATCCAAATGTTTTTTTCTTGCATAATTTTAACTGCTTTTGTTTTTCAGGTTTATCTAGTTCACTGACGCTACAGTGTGATGTCATTAACCCAGTTGTTTGTTTCATGCTCGTTGTCCTTGTCCACAGCCATGTCGTCAACTTATCTTCCTTCGGCTTAGGGCTGCTAGTTTGTTGCGCCGTCCCTTACAAGACGTCCACCCTGTTCTTGAGACCACATATATTTGATGCCATCTACCTCTAACTTGCGGTACCCAACTCGTGTCTTCTACCCTTGCTTTTTCTTCTCTAGCCAAATTTCTTATCATTAGCTGAACTTTCTCTCATCAGTTGTTAAGTCGCTGTCTATGTAAACATCTTTTGGGAAATCCCGCTTCTGTTTTAACGTTTCTATTTTGTCGTTGAAATTAGAAAATTTAACCACCATCGCTTTGAGTTCTGATTTTCCCACTTATACGCATCTACAATTTGAATGTCCATTCCCATTTTGTTTTGTATAAATTTGGCTACTTTTACTTGTAGAGTTTCATTCCTGGTAGTTCCTTCTCAAAATCGATCCCTTTGAAAACTATGTTATTTTTCTTTTTCTTGCTCTTGTTTCTCCAGCTTACTTTCCAAACTAGTGATTCTATTCTCCAATTTTTCTTTATCTGCTTTCCAAATTTTTGCATTTTCTTCCCACTCCGATTTAACTTCTTTAATTCTTTCTTTACTTCGGCAAACTCGGCTTTCATTTCTGTTATTTTAGACTCAAACTCCTTTTTTATTTCCTCTTTACTTCGTCCAGTTTTTTAATATTGCATCCATTTCTACGTTTTCTGTTAGATTCACTCTACATTTTCGGTTCTTCAACCTGTTGTTGTAATGGACTTCTTATCGTCTTGGCACTTTTACTAAACACCTGTGGGTGTTCTGTCCCACTATTTTGAAATTCTTCTGGATCTTCTCTCTTTTTCGTTTAATAAACACTTTGATGCTAATCACACTGTTCGCCCTTTGTCTCCCTTCTCAGTTCCTCTATTCAAACTCATGCGTATTCTTTACAACCAAGCAGCGCACGTTTTTCAAAATTCGCTTTTTATTTAATTGAAAATATCCCTTTTACAATTACGTTTGACGCCACTGCTTTGTTATTTGATTAAACACGAAATTCGGTTATTTGAACGTCTAATTGTAGATTGCGATTACATTTTGTATGCACCGATATCGCCTGACCTTCCTTTTCGGATAAATGTTATTACGTGCAATTTTCGTTCGTATTATAATCTAACGCAAAGAAATTTAACTTACTGCGTATGTATTATAATACTTAATGACTTTTCTTCATAAATACACACACCCACACTTATACAATCTGTTTTTATTCAATTACTTTAATTTTTAAACTTTGTAATCACAAATAATTTAGATTTACTACGGTGTTGACGGAGCTCTATATAGGTTGTCGCGTCGAACTCAAAACTCCCTGGGTTTGAATAATGCGATGAACCGTACTTTGAAGAATACCCAAGTCTCGAGAAATTTCTCTAGTACTAATTTGGGGATTGATTTCTATAGATGCCACGATATTAATAATTAGGTAATATTTAGGATTTTTAGGTTTACTTTTTAAATTAAAGGTTAGAATTACAAGAGTAATATTAAAGTGACAATAAGTCCAAAATGCGTTTAGTCCCTTTGGAGCAACATGAATGTTCTGATGATATATTTTTTTTAAATAATACTTAAATGAATTCTATTTAGACTCACAATTGTCTCTTTAACATCTTATTCATTTTGTGCTAAATTTTTTAATAGTTTTAGAATATTTCCCGCGCGGTCCTCGATCTTTAAACATCAATTATTCTCATTTTCCCATTTTGAGGTTAGGAACAAGATTTTGAAAAATGATTTTCACTGGCCTATTTGGATGTTATTTGGCTACTTTATCAAAAAGAAAAATCATATCATTCTATTTGATTTTTTTAAAGTTAGGTTATGGTGTCAAAACTAGCCCCCTGGCGGAAAAGGATTCAACTAAATTAACTATATTTTGGTTGATTCTACTGTTTAAGGAATGCTCTTTTCAACGATATTTGTTAAAATCGGTCAAACCGTTAAAAAGTTATAGCAGGTTATTGCAAAAGCAATTGAACAACCCCCGCCATCTTGGTTTTGAAATAACTGAACTTTTGTTTTTACGAAAATGATAGATAAACTGGTTCTCTTTACAAATGTGAAAAATTTTTTGTTTATTATTCGAAATTTATAGAAAATGCAATTTAAAAATTTAAGATAGCAGTTACGCCTCCGGTGGTCATTTTTAAAACTTGAAAATATTTTTTGCAATTCTTCATGGCAGATTTACCAAATACTCTTTTTACGCCAAAGTCATACGACGAACGGTTCCCGAGATATGGCCGAGGAACAGTCTTATTGGGTCACCGGTACAATCATGCAATTGGCATGTTAAGTTTGGGCCGTTAAGACTATTAATCTAAAAAATAAATCGATCGATATTTTTCTTTGATAATTTATAATAAGTGCACCTACAGCCTTTAAGTTTTAGATAAAACAATTTTTAGTAAGAGTTTATTGCTAAATAATTTAATTATTTTTATTTAAAAAAAATGTGCCCAAACTGTAGATTAATGCGGTGGTTACTACCCGTTAGCCACTTGATTCTAAGTATATTGAGTTAAGTGTAGTTCTGTTAAATAAATGTTGAACAAAAGGCCTTTCTAAAGAAGATGTCTTTTATGTAGATTTTAACTTTGAGTTTATTTGCACAAAATATCATTTCACTTTAACAATGACAATTCTATGGCAATTTTATAAAACAAAAACAATAACAGATATGATCGGATCTAGGAAACATCATACCCTAATAGCGAGTTGCAACTTACAAAAAACTTATTATTTAACATAAACCATCGTAATATTGAATTGATTGATGTTAAACATTTTTTTTGTCCGATAATCTGTTTTAGGTATAAATGGTAAAGATGACTATAAATTAAAATTATTTTTCAAATCATTTTTATTTAATTTGTTTTGGTAAACAACATTTATTTATACATTAATCTTACATTTTGCAAACACAATATTAATTTTGGACAATTACGAGGATATATTGAAAAATTCTTAGCCTACTATAGAACCAAAAAAAATTTCAAAGTCAAAATATTTGATTGCTCAACATATTCTCCTCTTAATTGGATACATTTATTACAGCAAACCTGCAACGTCTCTAGACCTTTCAAAAAAATGTTTCTTCTTGCTCTGCAAACCAGACCTCCACAGCTTCTATTACCTCCTTGTTGGAAGAAAATTTACGACCTTAAACTTTTTCTTGGAGAACCACAGCGTCGCCATTCCATCGATTGTTGCTTTGTTTCTAGATCGTAGGAATGTACACAAGTCTCATCCACAGTAACAATTCGGTTTAAGAAGTCTACATCGTTTTCAAATCAAGCACAGATCGAACGCGATGCTTCTACCCTTGCACGCTTTGGTCAACATTCAAACATTTGGGGATCCATTTTGCAGCAATTTTTCTCATGTCCAAATTGACGTGAACCATATGATGAACGCGTTCGTATGAAATATTCAGTGCTTCAGATATTCGTTTTAGCCCAATTCGACGATCTGATAAAATCATGTCATGAACTGCATCGAAATATTCGGGGACTGACACAGAAACTGGTCTTCCCGATCGGTCATCATCTTCAATGGAAAATTTACCTCTTTGAAGCTTGCATTCCAATTTTTACGGTCGCATACAAAGGACATCGATCACCAAGGGTATTAAGCATATCTTCGTAAATCTGCTTACCTCTTAACCATTTTAAATACAGGTACTTGATGATGGCTCGATACTCCATTTCACAATTTCGGTAGACATCTTTTTTCATTTAATTTATTGCGTGACTCTGGTTTACTTTTGACGTCAAACTTTCCTCACATTTCTAATAAGTTATTGTTCGTTGCTATGGTAACGCAATTTGTTGTTTATGCAAGGAACTGGCCTAGGCTAACTAGATATCAATACATCCTCGTAGGTGCAACTAAAATTTTTCAGTGACACGCGTTGGTATAAAATTGGCGTAAATTTTTGATCGAGTATTTAGTTTTTTCGAAACAAATAATACGAGAAAAAAATTTTCTACAATTTCATACGATTGAGTGAAAACTCCACGGACAAAGTTTTGGAAATTTTTGGTGGAAATTTCCGATAAATTCAACCTTAATTGGTCCATTATGCCTAAATTAATAAATCTGAAATGGTCGAGAAAATGTAAGTGAATTTTAGCTAAACTTTTTAATTATAACTTCTAGCATAAAACAACTGATGCTGAAAATATCCCCAATCCCCATACAGCAAAAAGTGAACATACGTGTTTTAAAGATATTACAACTTTGCCTTCAGTGATCTCGTCATTATCACTTTTATGTCTGTAACTTCGATAAAGACGAGTTTGTTCTCGAAATAATTTGTCGGTTCTATCGGTGTCACCCATTTCGAACAAACTTTGAACAAGGTTTTCAAAGCTGCAGGAAAACTTGACGTATAGTTCATTCCGAATGCATACACGAAGTTACTACTAAAACGATTATCTTTAAAATAATAGAACTTGTGCTTCAACCAAATATTATAGACATTGATCCGGTGGTCATCTAAAAAACACAATTAATCATTAAACTGTTCATTAGATAATACACGACCAATCTCCGAATGTGGTACAACTTTAAATTTGTTGTAAATTGTTGAGTACAGAGTGTTTGAATATTGCGTTCCACAGAATTGAATCAAATATTTCTAAACTAGTAATTATAGGGAGATTTGAGTCGGCCAAGCTTTCTAAAGTTTTTATGTGAGGCTCGTACTGTGGTACCGTAAGAAGTTGGATAAGATTTGATGTAAATGCGGTTTGTATGTGAATTGAGTAAATCACATAAGTAATAAAGATTAGGCGTAATACTGGCTGAAGAGGCACCTTATCAACTGATCCCAACAGTGTAATTGAGTAGACGTTAAGTACAGCAGAAGAGCTACCGTTGTTTGTGTAGTATTTGTCAAACAACCACCAAACCAACGAAGTGCAAACGAATGAAACGAAAACTAAAATCCATAATATCGGTTTGAAAACTATTTTCAACACAAACATTGGTGATATTATTTTTGGTGATGGAACCACATAAATTGCGTCGTTTTGAAAATATGGAACAAGAATCCACTTTATTGATGGAAAACGATTAATAGTACCATGACGTAGTGGGAAAGTTGAATAATACGAAACTGTGGTTGAAATGACTGTCACATTCAGGTATTTCTCTGCGCTTTGTAATATTAAAATAGCGACTGATTCTCATTAAGTAATGTCTTGACTGTACATCTTCGTCAGAAAGAGTTAATCAATACACGACAATAAGGGTATTTTCCCAGTCGTCCTATTTTGGGTCTATATTTTGCTTCACCCGTAAAATCACCGACGATCAAATCTTCAACTTCCGCTTACATCTATTAACTGTTGCATAAGGGTCACTGTAGAAAATCGTAGGTTTGTAATTCGTTTCGTATGTAATTATTACCGTATTATCATACCCAACATTCCACAAGTTTTTAAAACTTTCTCGTACGTCGTGACCAGGGTTGATCGGTGTGATAAACAGGAGCGTGATTTTTTTAGGAACGTGAATGTAGTGCGGAGAAAAGCTCATTGTAGGGAGATAATGTATTACCAGATTAACATCATTCGTAATAAATGACGAAAACTTACGAAAATTAGAGAAGTTAGAATTTATTATTGCGTATGGATTGTGGATAACATCCGGAAATACAATGTTTCCTCCTGCGCCGGTTACAAACATCAAAGTTTTTCGTGACCAAAAAACGTTTTCGATTGTTTGAGCGACACAATTTTTTATATCATCTTCGTTTTTTCGTAGCTCGAAATACGCAAAAACTTTGAAAATGAACAAGAATAACACAATTATTTGAAACGCGTTCGTCATTTTCAAACCGCGGCTCTATTAACTGTAAAGCTTTCGAATAATGTTCTATATTCAAAAATGGACGTGATTATTGGAATATTTGAAGGTTACTATTGAATTATTCTCTTTGTATACAGTTACCTCTATAATTTTGATTTGTTAGTGTTTTTCACTATTTTCCATGCTGATTACTGTGTTTATACATTGTCGCGTGAGGGTAATTGTGGTTTATACCTATATTGATATAAATAAAATGAAACTAACGAAAATTATAAACAGACAATTAATTTACGTATTTACTTAGGTATTACACGATTTTAATAGCAATTAAAAAACGAATGCAGAATACAGTATAAAAACATTAAAAGAAAACTGTAATTTTGTAATGTTTTTATTGGGAGGAGTTTTTGAAAGTTCATAGAGGTGTTTGGAATGGTGAGGTGTGTGCATAAGTTGTTGGAGGAGAAATACTTTAGGGTTATGTAGAAAGTGTCGTCAAAACAGTAAGTGTCGTTTGCGAAAATGAAGAAGAACAAAGGCAAAAAATGAATATGCGTGTAGAAGACGATAAGAAGGAGCAAATACAAATTGTAGTTAGGAGACGTTTTGGCGCGGCAGGGACGGGAAAGATACGAAATAATTACGGTTTATACTATAGAAATAAATCGATTAAGAAACCACATACGAGGATATATTGAAAATTCTTAGCCTACTATAGAACCAAACAAAATTTCAATTTCAAAATATTTTATTACTCAACATATTCTCCTCTTAATTGGATACATTTATTACAGCAAACCTGCAACGTCTCTAGACCTTTAAAAAAATGTTTCTTCTTGCTCTGCAAACCAGACCTCCACAGCTTCTATTACCTCCTTGTTGGAAGAAAATTTACGACCTTTTAAACTTTTTTCAGTTGAGGAAAGAGGTGATAGTCGGACGAAGCCAAATCGGGTGAATAAGGAGGTGTTCTAGTAATTCAAACCCTAAACCACGAATTTTTGCATGGCAACATGAGATTTGTGTGCAGGGGCGTTGTCCTGCAAAAACAAAACACCTTTGGATAGCTTTCCGCGTCTTTTCTCTTTAATATTTTCCCGTAGAGTGGTCAGTAATGTCGAATAGTAATCTCCAGTTATTGTTCTACCCTTATCCAAAAATCAATCATGATTACTCCATGGCAATCCCAAAAACTGAAGCAAGAACTTTTCCAGCAGATTTTTGGACACGAAACTTCTTAGGTCTTGGAGAACTAGAGTGTCGCCATTCCATCTATTGTTGCTTTGTTTCTAGATCGTAGAAATATACCCAGGTCTCATTCATAGTAACAATTCGATTTAAGAAGTCTTTATCGTTTTCAAATCGAGCACAGATCGAACGCGATGCTTCTACCCTTGCACGCTTGTGGTCAACATTCAAACATTTGGGGATCCATTTTGCAGCAATTTTTCTCATGTCCAAATTGACGTGAACCATATGATGAACGCGTTCGTATGAAATATTCAGTGCTTCAGATATTCGTTTTAGCCCAATTCGACGGTCTGATAAAATCATGTCATGAACTGCATCGATATTTTCGGGGACTGACACAGAAACTGACCTTCCTGATCGGTCATCATCTTCAATGGAAAATTTGCCTCTTTTGAAGCTTGCATTCCAATTTTTGACGTTCGCATACGAAGGACATTGATCACCAAGGGTACTAAGCATATCTTCGTAAATCTGCTTACCTCTTAACCCTTTTAAATACAGGTATTTGATGATGGCTCGATACTCCAATTTTTTGATTTTTACAATTTCGGTAGACATCTTTTTTCATTTAATTTATTGCGTGACTCTGGTTTACTTTTTTCACGTCTGACACTTCTAATAAGTTATTGTTCTTTGCTATGGTAACGCAATATTTTGTTTATGCAAGGAACTGGTCTAGGCTAACTAGATATCAATACATCCTCGTAGAGGAAATAGTTGGGGTAAAGAAGTGTGGCGGATTGTGTTTTCTTGGTACGTACTAACAAGTCTTTTTTGTCCCTCGCGCTAAGCAACTTATTTGTGGTATGGCACAAAGTCGTTGTGGTCAATCAGACAAGGCGCAAAATAATTCAACTCGGCATCTGTGTGACTAGGTTCTCATTTTTAACACCAACAAGACTGTCTTTCTGTCCGGTTCCCTGTCAAATTGAATTTACCGGTTGATATAAGGAACTATGACCTCGTCGTAATATTTACTTGAACCAGATAAGAGCTCTAGTGTAAATGTGCAAGATAAATATGGGTCGTAACTATATGCTATGTATTTTTTACTGTTTTGTAAACTAAATAATTCAAGTTGTCATGTATATTAATTATTTGCTAAGTAGTTTTTGAAGTATATATCTTAGAAAGGTAATCAATCGTAATAAGTTTTTAATACTTTTTGCTAGATAGATAAATTGGACGCTTATACCCCAGTTAATAAAGCAAATAATAAGTAAATTATTGACAAAAATAATAGAAGGATACCGCCTGCGCCATGTAGTATAAATAGTATAAATTACCTTGTATTTATGTTTTATACCAAAAATGAATTGCATTATACCGGGTGATTCAGCTAACCGTTATTAGAACTTTATGGACTTCTCGTTGAAATATTTGTTTAAACATTTGGAATAGGGATTGCTCAAAAGTTCTATTTAATTAAAATACTTCAGCTGCGGTTACACCGGAAGTGGCGACCAACTTTCGTATTTTAAATAGAATAATATATTTTTTGTATATTTGGATTCTACGCTAAAATCTGAGATACTTTGTTTTCAAACGCTTGTCAATGATTGAAAAATAAAGTTATAGTAACAAAATTTGGCCTATACTTAGGATGACTGTTAAGTTTCTAAAGTCTGTATACTATTGGTGCGGAGTAATAAATCATAATAGCTTGAAATAATTCTTTTTTTTGTGAAAGCGGTACTTCTACGGTTAAGTAAAACCAATAAATTCTAACCAAAATACGATCATTGTGCCGCTCTTGCAGCATATCGACCCATCTAGAGTCTGAGAACAATAGCTTAATTTGTGTAAAGACGTTCCCATCAGCCCAGGTACTGACGAAACGAGAATCGTAGTCGTAGATGTGGGTATTATACCAAGATACAAAAATAATGGTATATAATACGTAAGAAGTAAAATTTGTAATGTGATCTACTATACAAATAAAATAAATAACATATAACCACATAATAATTCATATCAAGGTAGATTTTACTATTATAATATATTTACCTACTAAAAATATGATTTTCCAAACGTATCAGGTACCTACGCCACTGCAATACGGTAGATTCGATAATTCTGACAGGTTTATTACTCCGCGCCAATAGTATACTGAGTATAAATGATGTGTAATTTGATATCTCATTATTTACAGGCTGTTCAAAATGTTTGGCTAAATCTAACTAACTTTAACTGCCCAAAAGTCAATTTTTTTAAATGGAACACCCTGTATCTTGTTGCCTATACCTATGTGTTACCATTTTCCTGCTATCGATGTATTTACATTCAACACACAATATTTCTCTATTTTATTAAATAATTTCTGACTAGTGGCCTGTGGAAATTAAAACAATGTGCCTTATTTATCAAACTTGTAAACGTCGACGTGACACATTATACACGATATAGAAATCCACCAAGAATATTCGAATGAAGACATACTAAATTTATTTTTTATTCATGGAGAATATTACAAGATACAGGAATCATTAATAGGAAAATTGGCATTATTGGGCAGAACAAAATCCTCGGATGGTGCGCGAAGGTAACTTTCAAGACACATTTAGTTTTAATGTTTTTGTTTAATTATGGATAATCGTGTTTGTTGTAAAGTGTATGACGAAAATTTAAATTCTCGCAAATATTTAGAAATGCTTAGAGAAGTGGTTTCAAATTTTTTGGAAAATTTACCCCTAAATTCATGTTGGTACCAAATGGACGGTGCTCCAGCCCATTCAACCCATGAGGTTTATCAAGAATTATCCCATATGTTCGAAGATCGTTGGTTTGGACGCAATGGTCCATCTCTATGGCCTCCCAGATCACCTGACCTAACACCCTTGGATTTTTTATGGGGTATGTCAAGACTAAAGTCTATTCAAGGCCAGTCCATAACAGAGATGACTTATTACATAGGGTTCGAACTGTCTTCGCTGAAGTAGATGTGCAAATGGTTCAAAAATCCACAATAGCTGAAGAGTTTTATTGTATTTAGAAAACCACGGACGGCATATCAAACAGTTGTTAAATTAATAATTAAATTAATTTGCTTCTATTTTCTGCAATATAATTTTATTTAGAGGCCATAAATGTAGATATCTCTCGTTAAGCAAACGGAAAAGTTCTTTCAATAATTTTGTAACATTCTCCATGAATAAAAATAAATTTAGTATGTCTTCATTCGAATATTCTTGGTGGATTTCCATATCGTGTATAATGTGTCACGTCGACGTTTACAAGTTTGATAAATAAGGCACATTATTTTTAATTTCCACAGGCCACTAGTCAGAAATTATTTAATAAAATGAGAAATATTGTGTGTCGAATGTAAATACATCGATAGCAGGAAAATAGTAACAGATCGGTATAGGAAATCCTTATGAAGATTGAAAGACCACTTGATTCTCCATCACATAGAGTAACAAGATACAGAGTGTTCTATTTAAAAATTGACTTTTGGGCAGTTGAAGTTAGTCAGATTTAGCCAAACATTTTGAACATCCTGTAAATAATGAGATGTCAAATTACACATTATTTAAAAACTTCTAATGAACAGATTTGCTGAATCACTCTGTATAGTTAATTAACATTTAAGTGCAAAGAAAGGTGTTTTTTCTCAATTTTTTTTCTGAGTGGAAAGTGATAAACCAATGTTAATAATGTAAAAGAAAAGTTGTGGAAGATAAGAGTACGAATAAAATAAACACCAATTCGACTCGATCAGATAATAACTTTCAAGAAAAACGGAAAAGTAAAATATTTGGGTTTTTCTTTTAAAATTCGTAGATCCGTCATTTTTTGAGATGTAGAATAAATCTTTCAGGAAATAGGAGGTAATGATACAAACTTAATGTGTGCACAACCCTACAATTGTCGGGCAATTAGTTTACGCATAATTGCAATTTAAATTTTTAAAGCAATATATTTAACCGATGCTGAATGCTCGGTGGTAGTCCAATTGTTAGAAATTAAAAAAAATGTGAAACTGAAATAGAAAGGAACAAAACGTATATTCTCATTTTTCGATAAAATGATATTTAACAAACAAAAATGCATACAAAGAAGACCGAAAATGACCGATTGTAGGAAAACGGCGAAGTAGTGGAGGTACCCGCCCACTAGCGCCGTTTGAGAGGATTGCAATTTATATTTCATGCCTCCAGTCATTATTAACAGTTCTGTAGGATTCAAAATCGGCCGGGAACGTCAAATTCCCGGCCTAGATTTTCAAAAGTGACATTTGGTAAAATTCCCCAGAAAGCGGGGTGGCACCATTGTTACTTAATTTTCTAAATGTCAACAAAACGGACACAAAAGAGAAAAGCATCCAATGTTTAATAAACAAATAAACGTTGATTTTATGGAATCCTCACTAATGTGATTACTTTTTAGTTTATGTGTGGTGGGTTGTAAAGCAATTAATTTTGAATATTTTTCAATGTTGTTATCTTTAATATTCAGAGTTGATTTTAACATTGAAAATATGGACCAAAGAGTTGCAGATTTTTTTATTTTATTTCTCATCAAAATATGCAAGAAGAACATACTTGTTGTAAATGTTAGTGGTACTATTACTATTGCACAATTTCTTAAATTCTTTATACGCTTTCCAGAACCAAGTTACAGATTTTGCTGGTAATAAATTATTAATCACTGCTTCCGCTGTATCATTTATGTGAGCTGGTGTTTCCATACTTCGTTTTCCATTAAATTCTTCGCCATAGAGTGTCACTTTATTTAAATTTAAATTTGAAAATCAAGTAAATATGCAGTGACAAGTGGGTACCAACCAGAAAAAAATAAATCCGTAGAAATAAATTGTTCAATTAAATAATAATTTTGTAAGTATTTCGAGATATGTCGGCATAAAAAATTTTGTTGATTACACGTCCAGAAAATGTTTTGCGAGTGCTCGTGTTGCTCCGCCTCGGCTACGCAACATCACTCACACTTGCAAAATATCATTTTCTGGACTAGTAATCTAAATAACTATTAACGCGCTTTGGACGAGTACTCTCACTACTTCTCCGTTTTCTTGCATTCGGTAATTTTCAGTCATCTTTGAATGTATTTTTGCGTGTTAAATATCATTTTATCAAAAATGAGAATATGCGTTTTGTTCCTTTCTATTTCAACTTCACATTTTTTTTATTTCTGACAATCGGACGACCACACAAGTATTCAGCCTCGATTAAATATTATGCTTCGAAAATTTAAATCTCAATTGTGCATAAACTAATTACTCGACAGTTGCATGGTTTGGCACACACTAAGTACGTATCATTACCTCTTATTCCCTGAAAGATTTATCCTACATCTCAAACATTAAGGTTCTACAAATTTAAAAAAAAAAACAAAAATTTCACTTTTTCCGATTTTTCTCGGTAGAGTCTAATTGATGCTTATTTTATTAGTATTTTAATCCTCTACAACTTTTCTTTTACACCAATAACATTGGTTCGTTACTTTTCACTCAGGAAAAAAAAGTTGAGAAAAACACACTTCTTTGCATTTAAATGTTAATTAACCATATAATAATTAATTTTCGGTATAAAACATGAATACAAGGTACTTTATACTATTTACAATTACATGGCGTAGGTGGTATCCTACTATTATTTTGTCAAAAATATGTCTCTATTTACTGCACTATTAGCAAATATGTCAATATATAATTCAGACAAATTGCAAAGTGTTTAAACATGTTTGCTCAGTAAAAATAATGAAAGCTATGAATACAGAAATTAAAGCATCATTTCTAAAAATACTAAACGTTTATTTACCGAAAACAATTACTCGAAAATGCAATTTATCAAACTAACAATTTATCGATTGAAAATTAAACAAATGGCAAATTTATTAAAATAACCGTTTACCCTAAATGACATAAAAACATGTAATTTTTTAAGAAGAAAATGTAATAATTGTAACCTACCATTCAACATCTACATCGCAAATCGACACAATCAATCTTACATTCGCATATTGCGACGTGGAATGCGAATTCAAACAAACAATGACAATGAAGGAAATGCTGATAATCAAGAAGCATTTCTTACAACCTTGCTTACAAAGCAAACAAACCTGCTTCACACATATAAAGCGGAGTGATTCAATAATGAAATCGTCAAAGTTCCATCAATATCAAGTGAAGTATCAGTTTGAGTTTGAGTTCATCAGTTCAGTTCGATTCGGCATTTAATTCGCCTTAAGTGGTTTGCGTGGCTAACCAGCACGAGCGCGTCGCTAACATCCAAACCTGCCAGCGATCTCCGGCTCTAACATGTGATATCGCGGCGTCAAGTATCACACACATCAGCACATAGTACGCAAACTTACTACGTTTCACGACCCACGCAAGTTCAATATATTTATGTAAATAATACAGCTCGATTACTGTATGCGCAAATAATAAACGACATGATTTCTGGTTCGACCCGGCACCTAAAGTATTCACACCCTAAACGCCACAGTGGTGACCCCCCGACGTGATGCTCATAATCAGAGAAATACCAACGTTTAAGGAAAAATTCATCCGTCAATTCAACAACAACGGCACATTTAAGACATCTTACTCGACAACGATCATTGTCGTGCTCTTCATAATTGCACTATTCGTCATCAAACGCCGGTAAAACCCCGACCCATGCATAAGTAATGGGAGACTCGGAATCTAAGGAAGAGATCATCGTGCAAAACGCAAATGACAACTCGACAGCCAATTTGACTACCTCCGATACGCTCCTTACAATTACTGTGGTACTACTTGTCCTTATCATCATCCGTTTTGCTGTAAAAGACCTCTACGCGCTTGCAAGAAAAACTCATGCAGTCACCAAGCTCCAGGTAGCACAATCGCAAGTATATTAATTTAAGACGCCTACAACGAAGATAAACGGAAAATCGCCTTCCACGAACACTACGACAGCTGCCAATCCCACAGTCCCTACGATGTTTGTCGCCATCGAACGTGTTAGCGTACGCATCCCTCCATTTTGGGTGGAGGAGCCCTCATGTGGTTTCTACAGATTGAAGGACAATTTGCTTTGGCTGGAATCACTAAAGACGAAACTAAGTATAATTACGTAATTGCCAACATTGACACGAGACACGCCACTAAGGTACGCGACATCCACTAAACCCCTACGACCGAAGGCAAATACGGCAACCTTAAGAAGGAGCTGATCAACCGCCTGAGCTTATCACAAACACAAAAAATACAGCAGCTACTCGAAAGCGAAGAATTCAGCGACCGCAAATCGTCGCAATTCTAAAGGCGTCTCAAAAACCTTAGCGGGACCACCGTTCCGATTTGTTACGAACCCTGTGGTTAAGCCGGTTGCCAACGACCATGCAGGCGATCCTGAAAACGCTAGCACACGATAAACTCGACAACGTGGCAATACTTGCCGATGCCCTCGACAAAACCTTTGCATTCAGAATTGTCCACACATACGGCACAACGATCGCCCATACGAACGCCGGACATCGCCGCAACAGGCGACCTTTTTCCGACTATCGCGACCATCTTCCTAAAACCGATCAAGTTTGCGAGACGACCGACGAAACAAATACAGCCACTTGCTGGTACCACTAGGTCTTTAATAACAAGGCAAAGAAACATCGCAAACGATGTGATTTCTTGTCGGGGAACGAACAGGGCAGTCGATAAAAGCGGCCAAGAACAGCCTTCACATAACCCGCGCCGCTTATCCATATACGAACGAAGCGTACGTCAAAGATTCTTAATCGACACCGGCTCGGACATATCAGTTTTCCCTCCAAACTAGTTAACGGACCACGGCGGAAAACATCTTACAAACTAACAGCAGCAAATAGATCGACCATCGCGACGTACGGATTCATAAAAAATGAAAAAATTAACTAGGAGGGTGTCTCTGAGCAAATTTAAAAAATATTGGCTATCTGTAAAAAGAGGGCGTGGACGATTAGGAGGAGTAAAGGGAGAGAGAGAGAGAGAGAGAGAGAGAGGAGATTTTATATACGTAAGTAAAACGTTAAGATCAGTTATCGATTACATTATTGTCATTAAGGGTTTATTAACATGTATATATTATGGCAAGGGGTTTTTACAAGAAAACTACGATACCAGTGGCACATTGGTAAAGAAAGAACAACTTTTGAGCGATGGGAGTAGGACCCGACCACGAAGCCAAAACCGTTATACCGGTTTATCAGAATGTCAACTCTAAAAGAGAGGAGAAAGCTTCAATGAAAATCAGTCCTCGTTGGGTTAGAGGAAAGCCGGACTGATTGGCGTTGACGAACACAAGCCTAGTAAGTGACATAAAATCCAAGAATTTTCGTTAGAAACAATATGAATCTCGATTTCAATCTAGAAACGGTTACCGCACAGTGCATTCAAAAACGTAGGTGTTGGAACCTGATTTACCTAAAAGAGAAAAGGAGTAGTTTTTTGAGAATTAGGAAACACCAAGTCCCATTTTGGGTTATTAAGAGAATAATTAGTTTGTTTAATTACTATTGAATTAAACAAAATAAATGCTAGAAAAAAAAGTGTTGAGAGACAAATGATTAGAATCGCGAGTTTTAAAAAATGACGTTTAAGGTTTTGGATGTAAATGAAACCGTGAGAAAAAGAAATTAAAGAGGCAACAAAGTTCATCGGAAGATAAACAAAAGATGAAAGGAAATTCAAAGTTTTTTGAACTCCTAATTATAGAAGATACAAGAAGGGGTTGGAATATAATAAAAGTAGAAACTGTAACAATTTTTTTATCCGAAAAAAAATTGTTACAGGAAATTAAAATATCACATTGGTTTAAGAGCTGTTTAATTGGTTACATAAATAACAGAAACATAAATATAAATATATCAATAACGATCCAGAATATCGTGCTCTCTCTTTATATTTACACACATACAAATATACATAAATCAGTGACACACAAAATAAGTAATTATGAGAACATAGATAGCCGCTGCAAAGCAAGCGAGACAGGTTTTTATCCTTTTGAGCGACGAACTTAACCAGATAGCTTTCAATAAGAACACAGAGCTTGAATTCATATGTAACAAAGAGTAGATAATTTAGAAACGCCACCTTAACTTAGTTCATCAAAGTAGTCAAGGTTAGATACTTTGATAACAACATACACAAGAAGGCATCAGACACCGTCGAGTACAAGTAAATTTGTCTAACGACATAAAGTTCTTCGCTGTTAAAAATTTAATTACCTTGAGATAAGTTGCTTAAGCTATGATCTCATACGTGTATCATTCATTAAGGCGTTCTTTGAATCGTTCGACATTAATAGTTTCAATTTATAGTTAAAGAACGATACTAGTACTGGTAATTGGATTGTTAGAATACACACCTAAAATTGAAATAGCTGTAAAACAAATGCACTGGCAGCGAATTAGGTCTGCAGCAAAGTGTCGAAGAAAAGCACCTTCCGGTGTTAAGACAAGACAACCGAACGTCGCTGGTCCCCGCTTTCTTAAGAGACAGAATCCTAACCGGCACCTTCGAATACCATCGGTTATTTCCGAATACCAATCCTTAAGCCCCGCAGTAATCGAGATCTTAACGCTTCTAATTACAACAGCATGTGACAATAACGGTTCCAGAAGACATCCACAAATCATGAACGTAATTAAATCTCAACAGACATAAAGGAGAATAATCCCTAAAACACGACAAAACTTTCTAATTACATTTATAACGTAAGGTAACTGGGGGTAATAAGGCCCACCAGATAATAAGGCCCACCGCATTATTTTGGTGAAAAGTTTACTTTAAAATACTCAATTGCCCTCTATGGGGTGCTACTAGCACCGAGAGTCTATTTATGTAAAATGGTTTCCCTGTGACCGGCATGTACCTAGTTATGAACCAACACGTTTTGTTCATGTGCTTGTTCTAAGACAAAAGACACTTTGGTAAGTAATTAAACCTATTTAAACTAACTCAATATTTTTGTGCGTATTCAGGGTTTATCTATGAACCGTGTACTTCGTTATTCGTGAATATTATGATGGATCTCGTGTTTTTATTTTCATAATCTTAAAGTGAAAAGAATATAACGTAACAGATAATAAAGCCCGGGCCTTATTTTCTGTTTAAGTTATTTTACATACCGGGCTTTATTTTCTGTACTTTAAAAATACAACTTATAAAGCCTAGCTTTTCTTTAATTTTATTAAAATCAAAATAAATACGATTTTAGACTATGGGTAAAATAAATAGAGGACTTCGTGCAAAATGGACCGAAGAAAGCATGGCCCAAGCATTAGAGTTAATAAAAGAAGGTAAATCACAGCGGTACGTTGAAAAAAGTGCGGAATACCTAGAAGGACTCTAAGAAACCATATAAGAACACAAACCGCAAGAAAAAAATTAGGAAGAAGGACAATATTAACAACAGAACAGGAGGCTGACCTGGAAAAAAAATTGTAAGACTGGCTGATAAGGGGTTCCCCTTACTCCAAAATCGTTAAAAAGAAGTGTGTATAAATATGTGAGAAAAACAACATAAAACATACTTTTAACAAAGAAACTCAACTTGCCGGTAGGGAATGGTTCAGAATTTTTTTAAAAAATCACCCAAAAATTTCCAGGCGAAGAGCCCAGATGATGAATCCTGCTCGAGCTCAAAATTGAACCGCTTTATTGTCTCTGACCATTTCAATAAATTGGGTGAGTTACTGGAACGAACTGGTTTAAAAAACAAAGCTACCAAAATTTATAATATGGATGAGAAGGGTTGCCGATTAACCCTTCACTATCAACAAAAGGTTTTGTCTGCTAAAGGAGCCAAACGAGTGCATTTTGTTTCCCAAGAACATGCAGAAAATGTGACGATTGTCGCATGTGCTAATGCTCTTGGACATGCTATCTCCCCTACTATTCTTTTCAAAGGCAAACGTATGAAACCAACATATTCTGATGGTTTGCCTACTGGGTCTAAAGTTATGATGACCCCTAGGGGAAGCATGAATATAGAAACATTTAATAAATGGCTCGATCATTTTATAGAGTACATGTCTCCTCCTCCTGTCATTTTAATTTTTGATGGTGCAAAATGCCATTTGGACATCACAATTGCCGAGAAGGCCGAAGAACACGGTATCCACTTGTATTGTCTACCTAGCAATACAACTCATGAGTTGCAGCCCATGGACAAGTCGGTCTTCAGGGCTTTTGAAGCATATTGGGACGATGAGCTTGTAAAATACTGGGATAAACATCCAACCCGAGATTTAAACAGGGAGAGATTTTCTGATGTGTTTCTGCCTACATGGGAAAAAACAATGACCATCGGAAATATTGCTAGTGGATTTCGAGCGACGGGCATTTGTCCATATGATAAAGATGTTTTACCATTCGAGGCATTTGCTCCCAGTTTGCCAAGTGCGATACCTAATGAGACATCTGCATGCACTTCCTCTAATGAAAAGATATTGGTCGATATCGATTCCGACTATGATTCTGATGACCACTTACCGTTATCTGTGATTCGTCAAAATTATTAAATACCGCCAAAAACTCGTTTTCAGAAGTATTGCCAACACCGAATATGATTAAAAAAGACTAATGGGGTTCAAAGGCGCAAAGCTATTAACTACAAAGCCCTGAAGTCAAACGGTCCGTTTTTATGAATGATTCGCCAGATTCTACATGCTTCCAAAACATTCCTAAGAAGAACACCACAGCATCTCCACAAGCTAAAGCTTCTTCTACTACAGCAGATGAAAAATGGGAATGTGCAGTTTGTTATATGGATTATGTGGCTGATATGAGAAAATGTGCTCATTGTGGATTCTGGGTTCACGAGGAATGTGTTGGGTTAACAGCGGATGATATGGATGAGTTTTTATGCCCAGAGTGTATGCCATAAATATTATTTCTGTTATAATTGTTGTATTTTTAAGTTTGTTATGTTTTTTATTGGCATATAAGTAGTCCAGTATTTTATTAGCATTAAGAGCATGGGCTTTATTATCTGCAACAACAGGTTTTAAGGCCCATATCAGTATTTTGAGTTTTATTTGTTTAGGTACACGATTTGTTATTTTTTCAAATTTATACTTGGCCTTATAATAATGTTTTTAGTGTTTAAACGTTTGACCTCAATAAAACTTTCAAAAATCAATCAGTTTTTAAATAAAAAATAATAAACTTTAGGTGGGCCTTATTACCCCCAGTTACCTTACTATACATTTACCAACAGACAAATGGTTGTAACAATTACAGATTAATCCATCATACTGACTTATGTTTTGAATTTAATTACGCAG
Organism: Abscondita cerata; assembly: GCA_030710515.1. Lineage (NCBI taxonomy): Eukaryota > Metazoa > Arthropoda > Insecta > Coleoptera > Lampyridae > Abscondita > Abscondita cerata. The sequence goes on from JALBCR010002008.1 coordinate 71,557, forward strand.
TTTTTTTTTACCAACAACGAACTGCACTTGTTGCAAGTCAATCACAATAACATAATAGAAGACTTCTATTTTAATCGGAAAGAAAGGAAAGTTGTACCCTAGCTCTATTTCGCTCTAACAATTATGACAACTTTACAACAACAAGGGGTTGATCTTAGAGTCAGTTCTCTGGACCGAGTGCTTAAGATAAAAGTACCTCTCTGAATAAGATTGGTGGTCTATGCCGATGATTTGGCAGTAGTGACCCAATGGAAACACGTGTGGGCGATGCAATTGAAATTTTCTTTAGAGTTTTTCTTGTGTGTTTTTAGGGTTTTTAGTGCAAATATAAAATATGGAAGGTAATTAGTACTTTACAGTACTCTATGGTCATTAAGAAAAACATGTTGTTTCTGAGAATCACTATTTTCGTTTCCGGACCTGGCCATCAAGACCCTCCCGGATAATTAGAAAAAAAAATATACAACACAATTTCACAAAACACAATCACATTACACACTTAATTCATATTATTACATGTGAATACTAGGGTGGGTAAGGGTTGGCATGTTTAAGTTTTAGTGGTTTTCCTAAACCTTGAAGTAAATGCTTTGCCAAGACGAACCAATCAACAATAGTACACGGTTTCGTCACCACACTGTATAGGTTTATACTAATCTTCTGGGGCACCATACATAACACTTACATCACAATTCAATATTTAAAATGTACCATACGATTAAATAAATAAATAAATTAAAAAGAATTGTGTAAATGGAAAAAAATAGATTAATTTTGGCATCTAAAAAATTGAAGGGGTTATCGCGTAGTTAGAAAAATAGAGGAATTTGCCACTGAAATTAGAAATAAGGCAATTACATGCTCTAAGGGAGTGTGGACAGGATGAGGTGATTGTCTAAAAGAACATCATAAATACATTTCAAAAACTTGAGAAAGTCGTAAACATTTTGTGTAGATAAATACCAAGAGCGGAGGGCTGGCAATAAGAAAAGAGGAATGATGGTTAGAGTAGTGCACTCGATTCTACTACATGAGGCACTCTTATGGATTCCTAAGCTAAAATAAAAAAAACTACTGCAGTGAGGAATTGTAATTGGAAGAAAAAAGGTATGGGTGCTGGCGTATGCGGACGATATTGTCGCATTAGCGTCAAAGGAAGAAGAGATGAGAGGGTGATTAAAGTTTTGAAAAAGCTACCTGGAGAAAAAAAAAAAAAAAAAAATTAGAAGCAAATGTTGAGAAAACGAAAATAATAGAATTTAAGAAGAGAAAAGGAAGACCAAAGGAAAATAAAATGGTGGTGGGGGAGGAAGAGATAGAGAGAGTAGATAAGTATAGATATTTAGGTACACTATTAGATATGACAATAAGGATGGGGATCACATAAAGTGTTGAGACAGAAAGGAAATAAAATAGTCGGGCAAGTATGGGGATAGGAGAAAAACATTTGGAAAGGATGTAAGAAAAGAATATGGATTTTGAGAGGCTAGTAAGAAGTGTGATGTTGTATGGGGCGGAGATTTGGGGATGGAAGGAATGGATGAACTGGAGAAGATTCAGGAAAAATATGGTAAGTGGACGTTAGGACGTGAGAAAGAGACACCGGGTTATATAGTCGAAGAAGAACTAAACTAGAAAAAATAAGGATACAAACAGGAAAGAGAGCTTAAGGTATGAAGAAAAATGGTGAACAGAAAAGATAACGAGATACTCTTTGAATGCTGGAAAGAAGTGGATGGGCAGAAAAGGCGATATGGAGAAGAAGAAAGAAGAAAATATTATGAACGATGCGGGTATGCGAGAGAAGAGATCAAGAGGTTAAGACAAGAAGGAAGGCTTATGGAGGAGGAGATAATAGCAAGGGATAAGGACGTACAAATACAAGAAAGAAGAGTAAGAATAAAAGAAGGTAAATATAACGAGAAGTATAGACAAATTACAACAGAAGAAGTGCCGAAGTACATTACAGACGGTAGAAGCCTAAAGAAAAAAAAGAATTATAGCAAGATTTAGAGCCGGTAATGAAGAGTATGGAAACAAGTATTGAGGGTGAGGAGGAGAGAATGTGCAGGCTGTGTGGAGAGGAATGGGAGGATATAACACACATGAAAGACGGTGCGCAGAGCTGAGACGTGAGGAAACAGAATGGAAGACGCTGCTAGGGGAGAAGGGAGAGGGGATACAATGGATGAGGGAACTGTTGGAGAGAAGGAAATGGATAGATGATAGGAAAAGAAATTTGAAGTTAAGTTGATTTGTAAATAAAATAAAATACCGATTCTTTGTTATTTAAAAACAAAATAAATATATATTGATTGATTGATTGATACGCGGAGTTGGATGCCATCCTTACCATTATACCCCTGTCCAGGGCTTAGATAAAGGTGATCCTGGAAGGAGATTAGAATTCTGCCGCTTTATGTTAAATTCAAATGCAGAGGATGAAAACTTCTTAACCAACATTTTATGGACGGACGAATCTAAATTTAATCGCGAGGACATAAAAAATTTTCCACAAATCCACATTTAATAAGAGAAACTAGTTTCCAAAGGAAGTTTTCAGAAAATGTATGGATGGAGTTGTTGGCCGCTATTTAATAGGGTCTTAATTTTTACCTCAACATTTAAACGGAGAGATCTATGAACATTTTCTAGAAATTCACCTGCATGAGCTTCTAGAAAATGTTCCTTTAGCCGCCAGAGCGCGAATGACGACGGTTGTCCAGCGCATTATAGGCTGAAGGTACGGAATTTGCTAAATAAACGTTTCCCTAACCGTTGGATTAGAAGAGCAGGCCCAATAGTTTGGCCAGCGCGATGTCCAGATTTAACTCCTCTGGATTACTTTGTATGGGGTCGATGAAAGATATAGTATACGCAACCTCAGTCAATACAAGGCTTGACCTTAGACAAAGGATAGTCGACGCTGCCGCATCCATACGGAATACATTGACCACCAGAGTGGCAAAAACAGTAATAAGAAGACGCTGCCGTGCGTGTATACGTAATAGGGGCTCCCATTTTGAACAAGATTTATAAAAATTAAGTACTAATGTATTGTTAATTTAATTTACAGCTGACTTCTATGTGTAAGGTCTAATGATGGACAGCAGTTAAATAAATTCGTCGACTGCTTCATTTTAACTATTTTTTTTGGAACTGTTAACGTTTGTTGTAAGATTCGCAGCTTGTTCGATAGTTATTGCAACAAGGAAGTTTTAACACAATTTCTACGCAAGAAGGGTTGAGAATTATTTGAAAAAACCTCAAAGAATTATCACATCTGAAAATTATTTTGCACAAGTTTTTCTTTGAAATTATCACATGATGGAAATTAAGTTTTAACATATTAACATCAACTTTTTAAGAAAAATTGAAAATCGAAATATCTCAAAATCCATTGAGTTTTGTATAATACATATTAGGGTTAAATTTACTCCTTACCTCTTGTTCTATCAGATCTCAAAGGAATGTATCCAATTACCAGTGATCCTGTATAACTTAACATGTACCGGCACACTTCTACAAACATTGGCGGCTATTTGAAATCTTGAAGCGGGATATTTCAAAAATAAACCTCATTAGGACATTGGCTTTATTTGGATCCTTCGACAAGTTACTGCATGTTTGTTTGCCGCCAAATTACATAAATATACGTCTTAACACTGTATAATCAGAAAATAATTAAAATTTACTCCATTTTGTTTTAATTCGTGTTTAAACAAAAATTAAAGCCCTATCTGAAATTAGTCGTGTGATCGAAAGCTAGGTTACGTATGCGGCCAGAGCCGTATTATAAATTTTGACTGTATCTATTGTATTTGTGATATTTTCGTTTTGTGCTCTCCTATAAATAATTTCATCTATAATTTTTTTTTATGGGAAACTTCTGTGAATTACATGTTTCTCCAGTTAAGAATTTGTTTAATTGTGTCTTTACTTCCCTACGGCTTGAGACTAATTATTACAATTAGGTTGGTGGCGTCCCAGTATCGCAAGCCCTTTGTATAGGTTTGTCGGCCTGGGTAGCTCTAATCTGAGACAAATACGAAGACAGTTTAGAAAATTTTATTTGTCGGCAATGTACCGGGTGACCCAATAAGACTGTTCCTCGGCCATATCTCGGGAACCGTTCGTCGTATGACTTTGCTGTAAAAAATAAATATTAGGTATATCGGCCATGAAAAATCGCAGAAAAATATTTTCAAGTTTTAAAAATGACCACCAGAGGGCGTAACTGCCATCTTAAATTTTTGAATTGCATTTTCTATAAATTTCGCATAATAAACAAACATTTTTTTTCACATTTGTAAAGAGAACCAGTTTATCAATCATTTTCGTAAAAACAAAGTTATTTCAAAAACAAAGATGGCGGGGGGTGTTCAATTATTTTGCAATAACCTGCTTTAACTTCTTAACGGTTTGACCGATTTTAACAAATTTGGTATCGATGAAAGAGCACAGTTAATTTAGTTGAATCTTTCTCCGCCAGGGGGCTAATTTTGACACCATGACCCAAATTTAAAAAAAAATCAAATAGTATAACTTTTTCTTTATGATAAAGTAGCCAAATAACATCCAAATAGGTCAGTAAAAACCATTTTTCAAAATCTTGTTCCTAACCTCAAATATTGGGAAAATGAGAATAATGGATGTTTGAAGATCGTGGACCGCGCGGTAAATTTTTAACTATTGAAAATTTAGAACAAAATGAATAAGATGTTAAAAAGACAATTGTGAGTCTAAATAGAATTTATGTAGATATTATTTAAAACAATATGTATCATTACAACATTCATGTTGCTCTAAACCTAAAGGGACTAAACGCATTTGAACTTATTGCCACTTTAATATTACTATTGTAATTCTAACCTTTAATTTAAAAAGTAAGCTTAAAAACCTTCGAATATGTTAGACCATCTATTTTGGAACCATTTACAAAGATTTTAGTAGGTATAATTATAGTTACCTACTTTACGGAATTCTTTTAATAAAATGGTCTGTGGTTCTAAAAAAACCGTTTTTTAATAAAACACATAAAAGGAAAAAAAAGGTGTTCAAAATGGCCTCCGTTATTTTGAATGCACATCTGAAGACGCTGATGTGTTGAAAGAACAGCATTTTCAATTTCAGCTCTTGAGATGTTCAAGATGGCGTTCCTGATTCTTGCAATCACATCCTCGCGGGAAGTTGGCTTATTGCTAAGACTATATCCTTAATTCTTCTCTAGAGATTAAAAATCAAGGCAGGTTAAATTGGGAGACCTTGAAATATTTAATAAGTTTTAATATGTGCGCAATTATAAACAGAATCATTCCAAAATGCAACATCCAAAGATTCTTGTGTTAAATACTGAAACAATTTTACGGCGAATAACATTACAAAACCTTGCCTTGGAGGCCAAGGGAACAGGCTTCCTCTTCCGATTCAATGGTCAGGAAGGTGGCATCTAAATGCTGGCGAACAGCAAGGGCATAATGGGCAGGACAACCATCATGCTGGAAAAACACATTTTGGCAGACGTCCAGCGGAATATCATCCATTAAGATTGGAAGAACATTTTCTAAGAAATGTAGGTATGTTCGACCATTTAATGCTCGGTCCAAAATAAACGGACCAATAACCCGCCGTCTAATTATCTCACACCAGACATTTACACTATATCTCCCTTGATGCTGGACTTCTCCAAACCAGCGCGGATTATTTTGGGCGCAAAAGTGCACATTATGTTCAATTGCCCATTACTACCGAAAGTGGCTTTGTCAGTCCACAACACATTTGACAGAAATTGAGGATTTTCTGCTACCATGTTTAATAGCCAGGGGCAAAATCTATCCTTCGGTCGAAATCCGGAGGAGTAAGGCCTTGGTGTAAGTTGATATAGTAGGGGTGTAGCCTAAAATAGCAAAAAATGTAAAAAAGAAACATGGGGGTTTATAATTTGAGTGTAAAATAGATTAAACTTTATAAAAAAGAGGTATACCTCTTACATACTTCTGGGTTTGAATAATGCGATAAACCGTACTATGAAGAATACCCAAATCTCGAGAAATTTCTCTAGTACTAATTTGGGGATTGATTTCTATAGATGCCAGGATATTTATAACATTTTGTTCATTATTTTTCCTATTTCTCCGATTCATGACAGGTCTACGGATGTAATAGGCACTGGGCTGAAAGCACAAACACGCGGCGATGATATCGCAGTGGATTCGGATAGCGCAAATAAAAGGTGGGAGCAGCAATAATCCCATTTTGAAAACATTCAAAATAGATCGCCAGCATCTTAAATGCTTCTTGGTTAGAAATTGGCATTTTAAAAAAATTACAAATTCAAAAACGGCACTTTCTGAATGTAAACACAACAATAGCTATTTACATTCGAATGCGGTAAGTTCAAATTTAAAGCGCGACAACTTTGTTTAAGACACGAGCCCGAAGGGCGAGTGTCTTATTAGTTGGAGCGTTGTGGAAGAACTTAACACATGAGATTTTGTATAAAGCTTTTTGGCCGACAAATTTTAGTCTAAATTAAAAAAAAAATAATTGATTGTTGGATTTGCTTAAACATAGTGTGCTTTGGTCCCCATATACAAATTAAAAATAATTTGAGGGCTTTTGTGTGACTCTGTTTTGTGATAGTCAAAATGAGCGATAGTGATGTTAGTTTTACCTCAACACCCCCTGAAATAAAGCAATTAGCAGATGGGGCTACTAAACAATTACTACCAGAAAAATCAAAAGTACGGTATGAAGCTCAGTATAATGTCTTCAAAAATTGGTGTAACGTAAATAAAGCAAAAGTCTACTCTGAAAATGTTCTTCTTGCGTATTTTACACAATTAGTGGATAAAAAAACCAAATCGTTATGGGCTATCTATTCGATGCTACGATCATGTATTTCTCTTTACGATAATTTAGACATTTCAAAATATGCGAGACTGATATCTTTCTTGAAAAGAAAGGCCGCACTTCATAAACCAAAGAAAAGTAAAGTTTTGGAGGCAGATCATATCTCTTCCTTTATTAACCAAGCCCAAGATGATAATTTCTTATTAATGAAAGTAAGTACTTACATTTTCCTATATTCTACAAAAAAAATTTGTCATTTGCACCAAGATTACAGTTACATACTTATCTTCAGGTCGTTTTAATAATTGGATTATCTGGAGCTTGTAGAAGCGACGAATTATTTAAAATGGTTATTAGTGACATTGAATTCAAGGATGATATCCTGCTTATTCAGATTCCTAAACGAAAACAAATGTTAGTCGTTCTTTTGTTATATCAAATATAGAATGGGTTACGATCGTTAAAAAGTATTTGGCACTACGAATGAAAATAACTAAAATCAATGATCGTTTATTTCTGCGTTATGAAAAGGGAAAATGTTGGGGCTCACCTGTAGGCATTAATACTATAGGTTCAATTCCCTCAAAGATTGCAGAGTTTTACATTTAGAAAACCCTAAAGAATTTACAGGCCATTGTTTCCGCAGAAGTTCGGCCACCTTATTAGTAAATTAAGGTGGTGATTTGCTATCGTTGAAAAGACACGGCGGTTGGAAAAGTAGCAGTGTGGCGGAGTCTTATGTGGAAGAATCCTTAAAAAGAAAATGCAATACAAGTTAACGTTACTAATCCTCTAAATACAAATATTCAGTCAGAACAGCTGATCCCTGGTTTATTTTCAAATTTAGAACATTGTACAATAAACGTAAACATTTACAACAATTGTACAGTGGAGAGAGAAAATAAGTAATAACATGCAAAAATTATTTTTATTGTAAATTTTGATAATTATGAATAAATTCTACATGGTTCAAGTATAATCTTTTAATGAATGGTTACATGGAAACGCAAGCATTAAGCAGGAATGGCTTTTAGGGATGTTAGAAAGTCAGTCAGGATATCTACAAATAAATAATTTAAAATTGAGGTTAGTTATTTTGTTTGCCTTACCTGATTTAATTCCATAAATTACCCGTCATTACACCTTAAATGTACAATGGAGAGTCACATGCTTTCTCACATTTCTCTGTTATACACATTTTACTCTCGTAAACTAAAATAATTCCATTAATGTTTTTTATACAGGGTGTTTCCTAAGTTATCTAAAATATTATATGGGGCGCTTCGTCACTCAATTTTAAGACGAAAAGTTCATATAAACATGTGTGATAAGTCTTGTCGTTAATGAGATACAGGGTGTTTTATTATTTTATTAAAAGCAACAACATGTGTTAAACATAAAGGAAAATAGTATATTTCAGAGCATGTGTTCAAAATGTTTACCTGCAGCTAAAATGCAAGCATCTGCTCGATGTCTAATTGATTGCCGAATACGTTCGAAGATACCAGGATTGTTACGAATAACATTACAGCCTTGTATGATACAATTTTGAAGATCTTGTACGTTTAATATCGGGGTTGTGTAAATGAGCGATTTTAAATATCCCCACACACAAAAATCCAGAGGATTATGTCCCGGTGATCTAGGGGGCCACGGGTGTGGAGATCCTCGTCCGATCCAATGGTCTGGAAAAACGTTATTTAAAAACTCGCGAACAATCACTGAAAAATGTGGAGGAGCTCCATCATGCATGAACCACGTTATTCCAAAGGCCACTTAGATTAAGCATGTTTTTCGAAAACCAGTAGCGTCACCAGGAAAAATTAATTTCAAATACAATCAGAGCTGATTTATTATAAACAATTTAACACCCTGTATCTCATTAACGACAAGACTTATCACACATGTTTATATGAACTTTTCGTCTTAAAATTGAGTAACGAAACGCCCCATATAATATTTTAGATTACTTAGGAAACACCCTGTATATAGTTGTGGAATGACCATTGTAACAAAAGGTTAAACGTCATTTGTGTTTTGGTTCAAAATGTACAAAATAGATGTCGCTCTTCCCAAACTACTTATACGCATTTACTTTTTGCTAAAATAAAACATAACGATTTATTTCAAGCAGAATAATTATAGGTGACAAGTAGTTTATTACACGGGCTTAATTATAGTACCCAAAGTTTGTTTCTTAAATCACCCTAATCGTCCAGTGTTTTTGATGATTTTACCTAATTAGCTACCATATTGTGTGTAAACATCAAGCTACCTGTTATTTATAGACACCTGTCTTAAATGTTTTACAGTGCTAGAGGCCAAAAATAATTTACAAAGCTACGACTGTCACTTTATAATGCATCTTGTTCCATTTGTTTAATTTTCCAAGGTCCAAAGTGTATGGTGCTTTTACTTTACTTTAAAACCAAGCCAAGGCTTACCTTGTTTTTCATTATTGCAATTAAAAAGTTATATCTTATACTTTTTAATTTTCAAATATGTTATATTTTTTGGCAAAGATGAAGTGAACTATCTACCTATGTTTCTTTTCCTTTTGCAAAAAAACAGCTTAAAACTTTAAGCAAAGTACTGGATTTGGGGCATCAAATTTTACAAAGAATGGTTCCAAAATATATGGTCTAACATATTCGAATTCGAATATAGTATACCTATTTAGATTTTTAAGCTTACTTTTTAAATTAAAGGTTAGAATTACGAGAATAATATTAAAGTGACACTAACTTCAAAATGCGTTTAGTCTCTTTGGTTTGATTCTTATTGCTTAAAGAATGCTTTTTCAACGATACTAAATTTCTTAAAATCGGTCAAAGCGTTATGAAGTTAAAGCAGGTTATTACGAAAACAATTGAACACCCCCCGCCATCTTTGTTTTTAAAATAACTGAACCTTTGGTTTTACGAAAATGATAGATAAACTGGTTCTCTTTACAAATGTAAAAAATTTTTTAGATTATGCAAAATTGATAGAAAATGCAATTTAAAAATTTAAGATGGCAGTTACGCCCTCTGGTAGTCATTTTTAAAACTTGATAATATTTTCCTGCGATTCTTCATGGCCGATTTACCTAATATTTTTTTTTACACCAAAGTCGTACGACGAACGGTTCCCGAGATATGGCCGAGGAACAGTCTTATTGGGTCACCCGGTACAATAATAAAAAAAAATAATTCGTAATAAAAAACATAAACAAGATTTTATTCTGGCTGGACACGGCTCCCGTCCGCTGGAATGCGACCTAATGGTTGCCTTAGCGCCGTCGGGCGACTGGAACGCGACCGCTGGTTGTTGGTAACTCTGCAACACCATTATGAAATTAATTATTAACATCAATTAGTTTAATAATTGTTTAGATAACAACAACTAGTGGTTTCTCGTCTGCCAGGTTTGTCAGCTTCTTTTTTTTATGTTGCCTTGGTTTTACGAGTGCTATCTAGGAGGACGGTCGGAGTTAATACATGGTGATTCAAATAGGTAAATGGGGAATGCCGTACGAGGTTCTCGCAATTACTAACGGTAACTACAAAGCCGCACTAGACGTTAAGCTAGAGCCAGGCCTTTACGGTTAGTCGAATACACAGTAATTTAAGTATAGTGAAATATTCTTTTCCGTTAAGTTGTTCACACAACGTACTCAGATCAGGGTGGTTACGGACGTTTCGCAAGGAGGAACGCTCACGGTCTGAACGTATTCAAGGGGGTATTTGTTTATGGGTGTGTTTGAAGAGCGAACGTCGCTCAAGAGGGAACTCTCGCGATCTGTACGTTTCAACGGGGTGTTATTTCTCAATCATGTTTGCAACAGAGCACTAGGTTCCTTAGTCTCAAGGCGCTAAAAAGCAATGAAAACGGCAACTAAAATAGAATTTGGTTCAAAACGGCAAAATAAAAATTAAATTCAAAAATAATTATAGATTCGGATAACGGTGAATATTAATACAATTGCAGCGGCGGAGAAGAAGTTCTTCTATAACGATAGATGGGAAGGTGGTTCTTGGACTACGGAGAATAAGTTCTTCGAAGACGACGAAGAATCAAGACCATGGGGGCCTATTTATACCCGCATCGAGGGACCGTTTCGGTTTGTGAAAGGGGGGCCATTGACGTCACTATCTCCTGGTATTGGCCGGTGAGATTGTTGTTGACCTGTAATTGCGTTTATCAAGCGCAATTCCCTATAGAAAATTTTCGAGATTTGCTTCATAAAACTTATCACTAAAATTTCCCAACTATATTTGATTGTATTCTTACACCTTTAACTGTATCACCTTAACTGTTTTCCACGGCCGTCTCTATGAAACGAGTTACGAGTAAGTGCTGCAAAACGGTTATAATTGTTTGCTCTGTTATTGCTCCGGAAACAAACTGTAAAAGAAGGAAGAGTAAGAGAGAGAAAAGAGAGAGAGAGAGAGAGAGAGAGAGAGAGAGAGGAGATTTTATATACGTAAGTAAAACGTTAAGATCAATTATCGATTACATTATTGTGATTAAGGGTTTATAAACATGTATATTATGGCTTATAATATAACATATTTTGAACCCTCTGTTTTTTAATATTGTGTTTGCTATTTCTTTATCCTACTGTTTTATATTTGTTATTGTTGTGACTGACATTATACGTCGCCATGGAATGGCAGTGTTGTTATATTTTGTGTCCTTATTTACCTATTATTATGTGAACACCCTTAACCAATGTTACTACGTGTTGGCATGTTTAGCTTTTGGTGGTGGTTTTTTTCCATGGGGATTTATCTGCTTAATAGCACTCTACTTTGATTGCATAATGATTAGGTTAACAGCCGTCCAGCTTCTGCCAAGACAGCACAATCCTTACCCTACTGTGGTGTTGTGGCAAAGGGTCTTTTCAAGAAAACTACAATGCCGGTGGTGCATTGGTAAAGGTGATACTACAAGATGCTACGGAAGAAAGAACAACTTTTGAGCGATGGGAGTAGGACCCGACCACGAAGCAAATACCGTTATACCGGCTTATCAGAACGTCAACTCTAAAAGAGGGTAGAAAACCTCAATAAAAATCAATCCTCGTAGGGTTAGAGGAAAGCCGGACTGATTAGCGTTGACAAACACATTAGTGACATAAAATCCAAGGACTTTCGTTAGAAACAATATGAATCTAGATTTCATTCTAGAAACGGTTTCCGCACAGTGCATTCGCAAGCGTGAGTGTTGGAACCAGCTTTACCTAAAGAAAATTATTTAAAATCTAATGTCGACACCGTAGAATCACCATTAATAATATTTCTTATACTACCTACGGTGCTATTGAGCTTAAGTTCAGAGGTGATGAAACCAAATTGGATCAAGATTTTGCTAAAGTGCTAGAGAAAAAATATTGTCTATGGCCAGGGTTGACCAAATATACAAGAAGAAAACACTTATGACTATTGGTGTTGAAGAAAACACAACGAAGGAAGAAATTGCGACAGTCCTGGCAGGAGAAGTTAGACTAGAAAGGCAACTCCTAAGTTCGTATATTAGAATAACAAATAAGTGCAATAAGTATGGAAATCGCCTGGCTCAACGAGCAGGATGTGGACATGCTCTGCAACAAATAGGTCATCGGTTCCGGTTGGCTGAGGTAAAAGTCCGAGAAGTGGAACAACTCTCCCGCTGCAGGCTCTACCAACGTGTCGGCTACACTTATAGGAAATATAAAATCCAGGATCATATGGGTACATGTTATAACTGCGGTAGCTCTGAACACCTGCGGACAACCTGTACGAACACGCCATATTGCTACCTCGGCAACACAGAAGGACATAAAACTGAATTTATGCGCTGTCTAAAGTATGTATCGGCAGCTAGTCGGGCAGAAAAAAAACTAAACACTACAAAATTTTGATCAACCTAAATATTAACATTAATCTTACAAATAAATATTGGTTCCGCAAAAGATCTACTCATTAATACCGTTTTAAACACAATATTGACCTTGTCATTGTGCAGGAACCAAATATCAAGATTTCCAGCAATAGCACAAAATGGCATTGCAACGAGGAGTGTAACGCTGCTCTATACATACCCTCTCGGAAGAAAACTCTCAAATAGAAAAGGTTAGCACTAACTGAGTGGATTACCCTACACGATCTGTTTGTGATAAATTATGGTGAAATCCAACATTCTTGAATAAGAATAGATCTTTCTTCATAGATGTCACCCTAACCACTACTGAAGTTTAGGTGAGATCTAGGATTCTCACCTAAACTTCAAAATTGGCACGTATCTCTCGAAGAAAATTTGACACAGCATAGAAATATTCACTTCGAATTGAAAGAACATAATGCACAAGATATTCCTAACATCTCAAAAATACCAATTGATAATAGGCTATAGAGGTTTAAGTAAAATGCACTGGCAAACGATGAAATAATTGACTATGTAAGATCAACCCTATTAGAAAAAGTGGATGAAGTACAAACAAACCATTATATACTGGTGCAGGGTTTACATGGGGTTTGTCAAAATATCTTAAGACGAATTACATGTATACACACAAATACATAAGACAATCGGCATACTGGTGGAATAATGACATTAAAGGGGCTAGACACTCCTACAACATGATCAGAAGAACATTTCAATGAGCTAGAAGAGTACGAAACAATGACTTGTACAATCTAAACAAGCCGAATATATCTTAGCTAAAACTAATCTCAAATCACTTATTAAATCCAGTAAACTGAACGAGTGGATAAAACTTTGCCAAGATATCGACAACGATGTTTGAGGCCTGGGTTTTAAAATTGTAATGGGAAAACTTTTGCCAAGAATTGCAAAAGCACTTCTGCCCTCCCCTCTAATCTGGCTTATAAGAAATGACATAGCCCATGTACCAAAACGCACTGTACAGAAAATAATTGAAGCAGCTGAAAAATTAAAACAAAAAGGCACCCGGTTCAAATGGAATACCCCGGAGGTTATCAAATTGATCGCTATTAAAATACCCGATGCCATTCAACCATATCTAGGTATTTTGTTGCAGACATGATTTTCCTAACGCATGGAAAGAAGCTAATTTGGTTTTCATTGAAAAAAAAATAACTGGTAAGGATATAGAATATCGACCGATAAGCCTCCTAAATGCATGAATGGCATCAACAACAAGGGTGGTTTATCAAATAGGTTTCAGAAAAGGTTTTTCCACCGTTCCACCGTAGATGCGATCTAAAAATTATGGACACGACATTTGTAAATCTAAAACCAAAATTCCAAATTATATTATCCTAATCACAATAGATATAAAAATGCCTTCAACGCTGTAGCGTGGGAAAGTATTATTAAAGCTCTGAGGCAAAGGAATGTGGAGACCTATTTAACCCAGTTAGTCCAAAAATACTGACTGACGCTTATGATCGGTAACCAATAAAACATTAAAATAACATCTGAGTCCCGCAGGTATCCTGGGTCCCACGCTCTGGAATATAGTGTACAACTCGATACTAAAATGCAATTTACCACCAGGTACCACCAGCATTGCTTATGCCGATGATCTGGCTCTCTTCGTTTGGGCAATTAATAAAATCAATTTGAATACACGGTAAACTTCCCGATGCAACAAATATAAAACTGTCCTGATAAGATAGGATTACAGATTGCAGCAAATAAAACGAAAATTCTTCTTTTAGCTAGCAGGCGGTAATTGAAAGAAGTGGTAATAAACATTGGGAACAACACCATTGCGAATACTAAAGTCGTAAACTACTTAATGTCACAATGAAAACTTTAGTGTACATATTGAGACGGTCGCCAACAGAGCTGACAGGACTATTAACGCATTGAAAAGACTTCTTTTAATAAAAACAACATCTAGTTTAGCAAAACAAAAATACTGTAAGTGTAGTGAACAACATTATTTTGTATACAGCCCTACCTGGGTAGATTGGGTTAAGATTAAAAAATATCAAAAGTTGCCCAACAAAGTTCAACGTCAAATTGCAAATCCACATCTGTAAGACATATCGTACCACATTTACGGAAGCGTTACTAGTTATATCTTCTTGTATACCGCTGAGATACTTGGCTTTAGAAAGGACATATAGACAAGGAGATAACATAAAAGGAAAAAAACGCTATTTACCAGTCTGATTTTTATAGCCATTGCTCTTCTGCTGTTAAGTTTTCTAGCAGTAATCCACGTGTGGCCCGATAAATAAAACGTGACTTGGCATTCGCAGTGACTTGATACCTAAAACATATGCTACTGGAATATAATGAACTATAAATATCTACAATACACTAACCATATAGTCAATAATGTCTACTTAGGATCAGCTTGCTGCCATGGTCTAGCTTTTGTTTACATCTAAACGTAGGAGTTTTCAACCCTAACATTTTGCTCTTTAAGTTATGTGCGGCAATACTAGCATATTACTTACAATAATTTTTAATTGATTCGTTTTGAGTTTAACGTTGAAATGATTTTTAATTTGGGCAAATATTATGAAATCATTAAAGTTTTGTTATACTTAAAATGTAATGTGCAAAAAAAACATCACGCTAAATTTTACACCTTACCTTTAACAAGGCCGTGACTTGGCGAAGAATAACGTTTGGTGAAACCACAAATCACGACTGACCGAGAAAAGTGGACCACTTGAGCCTGTTGTGGCAAGCCAACGCTCACCAGTTTATTAAAAAGAGAAAAAAGAACATAAAAAGTTTTTGAGGAGTTGAAACACCAAGTCCTACTTTTGAGATAGCACAAATGATATTTTCAAAAGAAGGATTAGTTTATTTAGAACGCCACCAAAAAAATGAACACGGAAAAGATGAGAGGCGAACAGAGCGTTTATGTTTCAGAAACAAGAAGATTGGCGGTAACAACATGACCATTTCAAACTGTGGAAGCAGACATTAAAGATACAACGGAAAAGCAAGTCAACATGCTAGATCTGACATTGGATGAGAAGCTTAACTAAAAAAACGTAAATTTCTAGAAACGTTTAGGAGTATTTTGAAGTAGTTATGTTTGAATGCAGACAGAATGAAATGCGAGATTTGCGGAAATACAAGAAGAGAACTCAAACAGCAAATAGAGAGAAGAGGTAGCCGGCATAAGCGAAAATTGAAACCAACTAGAGTTTAAAGAAGAAAACAAAGAGCGTAGAATACTTAGATACGCAAACGTATATAGGAAAGGAAAGGAAACATTCGAATAATGGTAAAAGGAATAGAAGGCCAAAAGACATAGGAAAAGGTAATAGATCTAAATCAATAAGAATGTTTCCCCAAAAGCTCATGTAAGCATGTATTTTTAAATAAAAAAGGTGGAAAGAAGCAAAAATGTAGTATATGTAGTAAAATAAGAAGGAAAGAAAGCAACCAAAGAAGAAACAAAACGTTGGAGAGACAGAAGACTTTGGGTTCCACTACAGATAAAACAAATTACAATACATGATATATTCAGAAAGAAGAAAAACACGATAGGAGGAGTAGTATAAAAAAATAAAATACGGATACATAGTATGTGTGAATAAAGGAGGGGTTATCATACGCGGATATGTGATATGCATGAGAAATACAAAAGGAATAGAAATTACTATTAGATTAAACAAAAAAAAGGAAAGAAGAAATGCAAGAAAATAAGTGCTGAAAGTGAAATGATTAGAATGGCGAGTTTTAAAAAAAATTACTTTTATAATTTTGGGTGTAAATGAAACCGTGAGAAAAGAAGAAATTAAAGAGGTAACAGAGTTCATCAGAAGGAAAACAAAAGATAAAAAGACATTCAAAGTTTTTGAACTCCAGATTATAGAAGATACAAGAAGAGGTTAGAATATAATAATAATAGAAACTGTAATAAAATTTTGTTTTTATTGTATTTATTTTTTAAACAGAAGAAAAATTTGTTACAGGAAATTAAAATAGCACATCGGTTTAAGAGCTGTTTAATTGGTTACATAAATAACGAAACATGAGTATAAATATAACAATAGTAATTCAGAATATCGTGCTCTCTCTTTTATATTTCACACGTATAAATATACATAAATCAGCCATTATCAAAAGATAGATTTCTGTTACTAGCGAGCGAGACGGGTTCTTATCCTTCTTGAGCGCCGAACTTAACCACCTAGGTTTGAATAAGATCACAAAGCGTGTTAGTTCATATGTAACTAGGAGTAGATAATTTAGAAGCGCTAGCTTAACTTATAAAGTAATTCATCAAAGTAGTCAAGGTTACTTTGATAACAACACACGTGTAACCTCTCGCAAAACCCAATACTGCTTAACGAGGGTACTAAGGGTGCCACGAATCGGCTAGTCAAAAAGTCGGAGGTGTGGTACCGTGGGTCGGATTTGATACTGTACCAATGTACAACAAAGATTTCCAAAAACAAACAAAAAAGGGCGCCAGGTCCAGTCTAGCGAGAGAAACATACACTGGGGACCACAGTGTAGCTAGCGGATCGATATTTAATTAAAAGACGTTCAGGGAAAATTTCACATAATCAACTTTAATCCCAAAATTAATTCATAAATTAATTATAAATTTAGCTTTTTTTTAACAAACAAAAAAATTATTTGGAACAATAAAACAATTAATGATTTGACTTAAAATATTAAGTAATGTTCTTGCCAGACAATTAAAACGATTGACAAGAACCAATAAAATTATAAATACATATGGGGCTTTCAGTTAATATTATCAATGCGATAACGGAAAAGACTCACCCAATAAAACAGAAGGTACTCCAGGGCGGACGCGTAGCATTTGCAAATGTACGTCCTCTGGTAACCGTTTTTTTAATACTAAAATAAAAAGCTAAAAAAACAATTATGCAAAATATAATAATAACCGTTACCCCGTCAGCCAAACAACAAAAAACCTAGACTAATTTAACGCAAGAAACAAAAATTACATTTATGAATTACCTTTGGAAAAAAATTTCTAAAAATAAAGTACGAAATTTAAACATTAAATCCCTGAAGGTCGTTTACAATTTCCATATCTTCACAAAACAGAATGCGATGCCGATAATTTCGACCTTATAAAACGATGCTTGGTAACGTACACCCAGGTGTCTCCTATTGTTTCTTTTGATTATTTTAAACGACGATATGAGAGGGAATCGTAATTAATCCCAATCAGTTCCATCAAACGCCAAAAGAAAGGAAACAAAAACAAAGAAAGGTCAGGTACAAAAACCTGCAAAATCGCTTATGTATTCATTGCTATTTCGACAACTGCAAATAAAGGCTAATTTAAGACTCAAGTAGCAGAATAATAAAATACTTACATCCCCTTCTTTTCATTTTTTTTCACTAATACGTATTTTATTTTAAAATCTGCATAAAGCACTCGCAATCGGCGAATGAGGTCTTCCTCGGCGGTCGAGAAAATCAAAAGTACGCAAATGCAATTTTGAAGGTCGCTAGTTCAAAATATTATCATTAAAAGTATTATTTATAAGGCATTATCTGCTGTGAAGGTTGCCTGTATTTAAGGCATTCTAAATACCGGAAATTATATTTAATTTGTATTCCACAAGTATGGACAAAATTACAAAAAAGAAACAAACATAAAAGCTGCGCTTTCAGTTTGTTACACACGCAAGAAGGAATAAGACACCGTTCGACATCAATAGTTCCAAGTTATAGTTAAGGGATGATACTAGTACTGATAATTGGATTGTTCGGATATACACGCTAAAATTGAAGTAGCTGTAAAGTAAATGCGCTGGCGGCAAATTAGGTCTACGGCAAAGTGTCGAAGAAAACCCCTTCGAGTGTTAAAACGAGACAACCGAACGTCGCTTATTTTCGTTATCTTAAGAAACAGAATCTTAACCGGCACCTCCAAACAGCATCGGTTTTATTTCCAAATACCAATTCTCGAGCCCCGCAATGGTCGAGATCTTAACCCTTATAATTACAACAGCATGTTACAACAACGGTCCTACAAATTATGGACGTAATCAAATCTCAACAGACATAAAGGAGAGTGATCCCTGAAATACTACAGTACAAAGAAACTGTAATATTTAGAAAAACCAAACGTAGCAAACCCTCGCCACGGGGAAAATATAGGTCAGTATGTACACCTGCAAACGTTAATTCTAAACAACATCTAGCTTCCTTTCTAGTTACATTTATAATGTAACTATACATTCCCTAACAGACGGATGGTTATAACAATTTTAGATTAATCCATCACACTGGCTTATGTTTAGAATTTCATTTGGCAGTTTCTTTTTACCAACAACGAACTGTACTCGTTGCAAATCAATCACAAAGAGAGAGAATGCACACGAGTGCAATAGAATACTTCTATTTAAATCGAAAAGAGAGGAAAGTTCTACCCTAGCTGTATTCGGCTCTAACAGTTATGACAACTTTCCAACAACAAAACCATTGATTTACTAAAATATAATTAAAGGCTCTAAATATAAGTAGTGATAACGTCTAATCCTAACCCTAACCTTGCTTTTTGTCTTGTGCGTGTGTTTTTTTTTATATCTGTATTTATTCTTGTAAAAACAGTCTTTTTAAGACTAAGCTAATTTGTTGTACTGGAATCAGCATTGAATTTCGAGGAGAATGGGAGTATTTGCGGAGGAGCGGTTTACCAAGAGGGCTCATGTAGTAGAAAAGTTTTTTAACTGGTGTATACGTAAACAAATAATTCCTTATTTTCTATTTCAAACGTTATATAAATATAAACTCAATCAAAATGCTTTGTACATTATGTGTCCGCAATGCTACTGATACCCTCCAAACTGACAAAACCGCTACCTGTGCGTCTTAAATTTGAATAATTAAGAACTAAATTGTTAACTTTTAAAAATATGCTAAAATAATGTTCAACAGAAATCTCAAGTAGGTTAACATTATAATTATATCAATATAAAGATATTTAAATAATTCGTGCTACTAAGTGGAGTTCTTAAATTTAAGATTTAACAGTTAATTTTTCTACGAGAAACACAACACATGCGGTAATCATTCCAACACCCCACACAATAAATATCTGGTACACATGATTAAAATTAAGCACCACCGAATCTTGAATTTCGTCAGGAAAAAATCGATAATATTTTCTTGCAAAATCGGCTAGCGCTTTTGAATAACATCCAGATTCTATCAACATAGTTGTGACGTTTTGAACGTATTCAGAAAAAAAATGCCCTTTTCCAAAACCTATAAAAATGTGTACGGTCCGGTTAACGCATTATCGACGAAATAATTGATTTTCACATTTTGGGCTACCTGAAAATATTCCACAACGTGTCTTATAGTCGAAACAGTGCAATTCTTGTACAAAATTAAATTTGTTAACCCTTCCGTATCCCTAATCAGTTTTTTGTATTTTTGTATACAAAATGTTTTGCGATATGTTCTCTTTAAACATGTGAGCAACATAGTCATGCATTTTAAGGGTTAACTGTGAATTAGCGACGTCTTCGATGGTTTTAATTTTACTACTGTATTCGGATAGTGTTAAATGATTTGTTATTTTACTGTTGAATGCAGTTTGAAGTACAATAACGAAATAAAGGTAGAGAATAAAATTGATTTTAAATATCGTGACGACGGTGGTGTGTTGATGCTACCCCAAATTGTTAAGCTCCATACCTCTAAAACAGATAAGCACATTTGGTTCCGCCAAGTAGTTTTAGTAGCCATAGTTGTAATACCATCAAACTATCGACATTAATAAAAATGTCGATACTATCAATCCCCAAGTGAAGTTATCAAAGATATTTTGCATTACCGTGACGGTTCTCTTGAACAAAGGGCCGACCCAAACAATATCATCCGTATAGATTTCCACTAAATCGCAGTTCTCATATTTAAATGTAAGAATCATAACGACTAAATGTTTTTTAATATTTTTTGACTTTAAATTATTTAGACCAGTTATGGTGTAAGTGTTAAACAATTTTCCAATTTCAGTAAAAATAAGATTAGGAATAATATTCGAAACATGGTTGCTTTTGAAAATATTTATAAACAGTATTGAACAATTGTTAAAATTTTTGTACACATTGTATTGTATCGTGGTCAGTTCTTTGCGACATTTTTTAATAATTATCCTTTTTGGAATTTTACCACAGAGATTCCTTTTTTCAAATGGATTGCTCATGAAAATATCAGGAACTTCTCCATTTCCCGAACGAATAATTGCAACATTAATAATTCTATGCTTCCACATTTTTCTTAAGATTAATTTAGCATTCATCGAGTTAGTAACAATCAAAACTTTCGATTTTGGTGCAACTGCTCTAGATACTTCTTCATCAGAATCTGCTAGAAAGTTTAAAAAATTCGTCTAAATCTTCAAAGTTATTGATGAATAAAGCAAACTGAGTATCTGTTGAAAATTTCATCTGGTTTATAATGTTGAGTTTGACCACCGTGTATGTTTTTTCATATTGTTTTGGTATGAGTAAATTATTTTTGTCGACAGAAATAAAGGTTAACGGTATCTCATCGTCAAATGCTTGTTGAACAAAAACAGAGAGACACCTGCAGAGTTTGCTGTCTTCTTCGATTGCAAGGGATTTTTCCATAAACAAATTTGTTCGAACTGATACAACAAATTAACTGCACAACTGTTACTAGTAGGTTCATTTCGTTTAAAGTCTAACAAATACTAAATCAATTCCAGGCATAAAGTATAGTTGATTGATATAATTAGGTTCTTTTTTGAAAATTAGTCTAATATTCTACTTAATGACAAAGCATTTAAAAACGATTATCGATCGCTAAGATAGCAATTTAAAAAAGTTAACTCACTCTATCATAACACAGTATTTACATGACGTGTATTGGGTAAAACGTACACAAATACACATTTTATTCTGAGAAAGGGATCCCTGTTAGAATTTACAAAAAAATTTCTTGAATACGGAAGGTACACTTTAAACTTGAATTATGGTCTTACCAACTAGTTGGTAACGTTCGAAATGTAAACGCTCCTCCTGTGTACACACTCCTTAACCCAATTTCGCGGACATTACTTTGTATTTGTTTCCGGCGTTGTTAACTTGAAACTGTCCACGATTGGTCCGCTGCATTTGAACGCTTCCGGAAAGCTTGTTCTGAATCAACCGTTCACGAGGGAGAAGATATACCCTCATCTAAAATTTACTCTCGTAGAGGGGTAATTAGGCCGATGGTAAGAGATTCTGAAACCCATCAACGTTTTAAAAACTTTATTTTGTAGGTAAAATATATGGTACCGCATAAAGTGGCTTTTAAAATTTGCTAAAAGGTTGTGCTCCACGTGAACTGTTTAATAAACACGTCCTGCATTCGTCAGGCTAGGGGACGCTTTACATCAGGTATACAATTGCCCTCGGGGTTTATCTATCGCTAACATCCCTATGTTTATTCTAGAGAGGGTGGTTTATGTCTCCCTATTACGAATATATTCTCTTCCGGTTTTTTCCTTCGTCAACTTGTACGGCTATTGCGGGTCTACTCATGGCTTTTGGAGGCGTTGTGCCGAAATAGCTACCCACGAATACTCCGTCAGATTTGCAGAACACGGTGGAGGCTCATTCCGAACCGTTAGTACCATTGAGAGCAAGAGTAATACTCCTACTGCTGCGTGGAAGGTCAAAGGTTTTAATATCTTTTTAATTGCGCGTGAATCTGCAGTCGACCTATCACTCAAGTAGAAGTCACCCCTTGACACCAACTATCAGGCGCGAACGTAGAAAAGTTATTGCGGATTATTTGTCGCTCGAATGTGTAATTGCATATACCTAGAACGTTAACTAGTTATAGATAAGAGTATTTAATACCTACGTAGTGTATAAGTCGTGTAAGAATTTAAACCTCAATCTTAATTAAGCCGAACGCATTTAGTTCCATTGACTTTCTCGGTACGAGCTCGTTCCCCGACAGGCCAAAGTGAACAATCGTTTAAACTTTGCGGCGACTGAATTAGTCTTAAAACTTCCCTTACACGTCTTCCTTAAATTCATGTAACTGTAACATTACTCAGTACCATAAATCGACACATTCTAGGTTAAGTTCACCTTAGGCGTACCTTCAGTACGCGAAATATCAATTGCATATACGAGACAGTGGCGTAGCAGTGGTAAATATTTGGGTAATTCTCTTTACTTTAACTGGTAATTTTATGTAGCTCTAGTCATTTTCGTGTTACCTGAATGTTTAATGCTGTACGTTACCCGTTTTAGCTCGTGTGTATTCGTAATATATCTGTGTCTATTTAATGCTGTAAACTATCACAAATTCGTTTGTGTATTGGGGTGAATAAATATTGTGTGAAGGTTTTTCTGACTTTATGTCGAATTCTTTCGTGATTTGTTTCTCTTTTTCTGTATATTCTGTTGCGGACAGTTAGCTGCTGACCTTTGGTTCTGGGTCAGATTCTTCTCTCCAGCGTTACTCGAACCTGCCGCCCTACTTTTTAATTTTTTTCTATAGGTTCTAGGAATAACGTTGACTTTCCTAACTCGCACTCTACTCTCCACTGAGGGGCATACTTTCCTAACAACTGACGGTAACAAGTTCCGCATTTTTGCATTTTCTATTGTAGAGCCCCTTTCTCTTGGTTGAATAGAGAATTGCAATACCTTTCAAATGAGGTGCCACTTCTGCTCTCTAATTTAAAATTTTTGAGAAAGAGGCTGCCGGGGCACCCTGTTAATTGTCAGTGCAAATTTTATTGTTAATGAATGTCCCTTGTGAACATGAGTTGACATTCTCAACCATATTGCAGTACTTTATGACTATTTTTACTTTTGAAAATAGAGCTGTAGGTGGCCTTGACCAAAATAAAATGCATATAGATGTATAGAAAATCGAAAGAGCTTTCATATGAAGTATCTGTCGACCCATTATGTCATTTAAAATTTTCGACTTTTTTGCAGAGTGGAGAATGCCTTTACGCATAACAATTTGGTAGTGTGGGACTTATAAATCTGTCTACACAATTAGTCTACTCACTAAACTCCACCCTCTTCTCGCCTTCATCCGGAACTATGTTTTCACACTTCCTTCGGGATTCAGGCTGGCCGTCATTCTTATCTTCTGCTCTTGTTCATAAATTTTTTTTTATTTTTATTATCCTTGTTATACATCTATTTTATGAGTTCCCAGTCTTCCTTGCTTGTTAGCATTTTTTCTATTATCATCTCGTACAATTAAAAAGGTGTATTCTGCTGTGTCTGTGTCTTCGCAATACATGCCTGTATCTATTTTTTGTTTGCCTATTTTCTTTACATACTGCATTAAACATCAGTGTTCTGTTAGCATCTGGCTCAGGTGATAATTACTCTCTCCCCTTTTTCTCAGTGTCAATTTTGTTAGATCTTTTACAAGTTTTCTGCTCCATGTTCCTTTCGCTGTTATTATCCACTCCTTTGCTATTTTTCTATAGTATTTCTTTTTTCTCTGTTTTTATTTCTTCTTTTATCATTCCTCCTACTTTGTGTAGTTCTAGTCGTTCTTCTGCTAGTAAGTTTATGGGTATCATTTAGGCTATAATCATAGGGGTTGGTACGAGATTGTCTTATACCTTTTGCAGGTTTTGATTGCCATCAATTTTTCTACTTTTGCTTTTTCATTAGCATTTCTTTCAATTCCGAGACTCGGGTACCAGATGGGAGCTCCACTTTTGTAGACTGTACGTCAATGCTTCAGGAACAAGAAGATTGGCGGTAACAATATCACCATTTCAAACTGTGGAGACAGAAAAGTATAGAATATGGGACTATTTACGAGCAAACCTGTCAGCGTCTGTGGGATCTACGAGTACAGGAAGCGGATCGGAAGTATAAAGAGAATTGTATTGAATATCTAAGTTCTCAAAAAAAAACTTCCCACAAAGTGTATGATGTAACTTGAAATTAAAAATTAATAAAGATTCAACTAGGAAATACCTAAAGAATCTTATTTGTACTCATTGTAAACTTAAACAAGGCTTACGTTATTATTATTGTTAATATACTAAGGCCCGAATGCTGAAAGGTAGCCGTTAACATAACGTTACTAAGCAACATGTTAAATACTAACATAACGTTAACTTTTTATGCTATTCCGAATGTAACATCGGCAATCATCGGCAAACCGTTTACTAGCATCGCGTTAACGTTGAGGCGTGTTATTTAATTCGTCAATAGATGGCTTTATGTTATTGATTTTTGAGTGAGAAAGGAGCATTTACAAAATAACACCAAAAACAATGATAGAATCTTAAGTCATTTTATCTTAATTGTTGGCAGTAACCTAACCCGTGTGCATGTGGTATAATTTTATTAACCTATATAATAAGGAGTTATTAAAATTTAACCAATGCGAGGTAACAATCGCGAAGCCGGCCAATATCAAATACAAGCAGTGGCCTAAATCATTTGTTTAGTAAAGGTTAAACCTGCCAATACCATAAGTAACTATTTGGTCCTTAAATTCAAATAGATGGACATAACTAATCTGAGGAACAAAACCTCACACAAAGAGAAAAAGATGTATTATTAGAATTAGTGTTAAAACACAGGGACATCGTAGAATGCAAGAAAAGCGATAGCGTGTCTCTTGACAAAAAAACGAGTGTGGGAAAAAGTAAGGACTACGTATAATACATTGGCTCAAACCGGGGAACGATCCTTAAAACAACTCAAAGAAGTTTATCAAGTTATGAAACGAAATGCGAAAAAGAATGTAGCAGAAGACAGGGTAAACATCTTTTTATAAAATCAAGTCAATACACTTTATTAACACCAATTAATATATTCCGATGTTATTGCATTTGAGCCAGTCCCATAGTCCTCAAAAAGTCTTTAAAATGCCATTCCAGATCGATTAAAACCCCATTTAAGGCAACATTTCCATATTCTTTGTAAATCGGCTATGTTCGGAAAGGTCATTGAATTCTGCTGGAAACTGGAGAGTTGATCATAAGTAATGATGATCTTCAATCATTGTCAAGTGTGCCGCAGCATCAGTAATCTTCCCAACCAAAGAGAATCTATATAAAAGTTAGTATTAGTTATGTAATTAAGGTAGAAATAATAAGTAAAGGTCATTTGCCAAGACACAAAATGTGAGGTGAGAGTGATAAAAGGGACGAAGTGTGATAAATAAAAGTGAGTGATAGACAATGTAAAACATAAACAAGGACGTATAGGGTGAAAATGCGTGGTTTAAACAAAGTTAATTATAAAAAGTGGGGTTATGAACACAAGCAATACTCTTTTAAGAAAAGAAAGACAAGGAAGGAAGAGCAGAAAAACAGAAGAAGAATGGCAGTAATTAACAAATAATTAAGAAAGTTAATCATAAAAATTAAAGAAAACTACAGAAAAACTAAGGGTTCAGGTAAACATCCGGTAGATGGCAGCACAAAAACCGACGCGGCGTAACGGATTTATTTGAAAAAATTGATAAACAATTTGGCCATGGATCCGGAAGTAATAAATAGAGGTGCGGAAGAGACCCCCGAGGAGTTGAAAATCCAAAGCGTAAAGGCGTACATCGGTGCGAAGTAAAATACCGCCAAAATAAAATCGATGACGTCACGTTAAAACAATTAAAAATTAATAAAAGTGCTAAGTGCAAAACGAGAAGAAGAGTTGAAAATCCAAAGCGTAAAGGCGTATATCGGTGAGAAGTAAAATACCGCCAAAATAAAATAGATGACGTCACGTTAAAACAATTAAAATTTAATAAAAATTGCAAGTGCAAAAACAAAAATAGAAGTTGAAGGAGTACAGTAATAAAAGTAAACAAAATAAACGGAGGAAAATAAATACTCACCAGTGAAAGTGATCCGGAAGGGAAAAGGTCCGTGAACTCAAGGGTGAATGAACGGTCGAGGCTGCTCAAAATTGGAACAAAGTAGCAGTAATTTGAAAAGAAAATACAGGAACATTGGGAGCATCGAATACAATACAAATACTCACCGTCGATGTTGGCGTGATGACCAGGTAAGTTAAGTTTTCATATAAATAAACGACGTGCACGTAACAAAGACTTGCGTTGCGCTTAATGCAGAGCACGTGAAAATTTGCCCACGTTGCCAAATTTACCTCTTATCAAAGTTGTGTAAATAAATTATTGTTAAGCCGAGAAGGTGTTTTAATGAAGGGAAGAAGACAAATAAAACAAAATTTAGTGACAGAAATTATTTGGATAGTAGGTGTACAAAAACGCGTGCATGTGAAAACACTTTTGTGTCCCGGTAAAAGAGTAACCCTTAAGAAATAAAGCCTAAATTTAAATTGTTTGAACGGGTTGGCGCGGAACATTTAAACAAAATTAAAATTTACCCCTTTGTCATCGCAATATCATATACTTTGCAGAGAGAAAAATATCGCACAAGAGGTGGAACATTTGTGTCCAAAATGACAGACACTGATGAGAAACTTGCTTCTGCAATGACAAATCAGTTTAATCCTAAAGAAAACCAATATGACAGTAGCGCTACTTATTTTACTGGTAAGTTTAATGGGTTTCAGGAAAAAAAAATATTTCATTTATATAGAACAAGATGTAATTGAACTTGGCCTAATCGAAGAAGAAGAGTCAATTAAAAATAAACTAGATGTTTCTACGAACGCTTCTGCCATAGTTTGCTTAAATGCAACATTGCCTTCGACGACCATCCAGCCTCAACCTTCTAGCTCTTCAATGACTTCAGTCCCTACTGTGGGTCTTTCAGCTACCAAGATAACACCACTAGAAAATTAACGGTTGTTCTTAATGATGTTAAGAGAAAAAAAACTCTATTTTGGAACAGAGAGAAACTAGAAGGTTGAGACTGGAAGAGAAGACAAAAGCAACAAATTACAACTCTATGAATTAGATTTAAAATGAAGAAAACGCAGTTGGAAGGACAACTACTTTTGAATGAGGGCTATAAATTAGAAAATCAACTCAAGGAAGTAGAAATTAAAAAAAAAAACAAGAATTGGGACAATTATAATAATTAAGATAACGTTATTACATTCTAGACAACAGAGTTTCTTACGACTATTCCTGCTATATCTTCCTCTTCAATCTCTGCATTATTGAAAATAACATCTGCTTCATCTCCATCAGCAACAATGTCAATTAGTTTATTTATATTGTATAAACCTGCTAAAGCCACTATTGCTATTAAAGTTGTTTGTTTTCTTAATCGTAACTTTAATGCCATTAATGCAAACTTTCGTTTCCAAACTCCAATAGTCCTTTCAACAGTATTGGGAGTTCTTACAAGGATGTATTGATATCTAGTTAGCCTAGACCAGTTCCTTGCATAAACAAAATATTGCGTTACCATAGCAACGAACAATAACTCATTAGAAGTGTCAGTGTAAATGTTTGACGTCAAAAAAGTAAACCAGAGTCACGCAATAAATTAAATGAAAAGAGATGTTCACCAAAATTGTGAAAATCGAAAAATTGTATGAGTATTGAGCGATCATCAAGTACCTGTATTTAAAAAGGGTTAAGAGGTAAACAGATTTACGAAGATATGCTTAATACCCTTGGTGATCAATGTCCTTCGTATGCGACCGTCAAAATTGGAATGCAAGCTTCAAAAGAGGTAAATTTTCCATTGAAGATGATGACCGATCGAAGGCCAGTTTCTGTGTCAGTCCCCGAAAATATCGATGCAGTTCATGACATGATTTTATCAGACCGTCGAATTGGGCTAAAACGGATATCTGAAGCACTGAATATTTCATACGAACGCGTTCATCATATGGTTCACGTCAATTTGGACATGAAAAAAATTGCTGCAAAATGGATCCCCAAATGTTTGAATGTTGACCAAAAGCGTGCAAGGGTAGAAGCATCGCGTTCGATCTGTGCTCGATTTGAAAACGATGTAGACTTCTTAAACCGAATTGTTACTATGGATGAGACTTGGGTACATTTCTACGATCCAGAAACAAAGCAACAATCGATGGAATGGCGACACTCTGGTTCTCCAAGACCTAAGAAGTTTCGTGTCCAAAAATCTGCTGGAAAAGTTCTTGCTTCAGTTTTTTTGGGATTGCCATGGAGTAATCATGATTGATTTTTGGATAAAGGTAGAACAATAACTGGAGATTACTATTCGACATTACTGACCACTCTACGGGAAAATATTAAAGAGAAAAGACGCGGAAAGCTATCCAAAGGTGTTTTGTTTTTGCAGGACAACGCCCCTGCACACAAATCTCATGTTGCCATGCAAAAATTCGTGATTTAGGTTTGAATTACTAGAACACCCCCTTATTCACCCGATTTGGCTCCGTCCGACTATCACCTCTTTCCTCAACTGAAAAAAGTTTAAAAGGTCGTACATTTTCTTCCAACAAGGAGGTAATAGAAGCTGTGGAGGTCTGGTTTGCAGAGCAAGAAGAAACATTTTTTTTGAAAGGTCTAGAGACGTTGCAGGTTCGCTGTAATAAATGTATCCAATTAAGAGGAGAATATGTTGAGTAATAAAATATTTTGACATTGAAATTTTCTTTGGTTCTATAGTAGGCTAAGAATTTTTCAATATATCCTCGTATATGTGCAGAGTTGTAGCTACGCTCAGGAAGATTTGTTGAGTTTGCCAAAGGTGTTAGCATAATTTTGCTACAAGCATATGCACTATCTGCAAGTAACCATGTCATAGGAAAGAGATTTTCCTCCAATTGAAATTTCAATAAACTATTGTTAAAAATGGTAACGTCGTTTGTTGCTCCCGGCCATCTAGCAACAATATCGCAAATTTTTAAATTGGCATTGCAAACAATTTGCACGTTATAGGAGAAGAATAATTTCCTGTTCCTGTACAGTTCTCCGTCATCACCTCCAGAGCTTTGAATGGGAATATGGATTCTGTCAATGCAACCTATGACCTAGAATTATAAATCATACTGATCGCTATATAATAATGTATTATCACAATATATACCCCAGGAAATCCAGAAATTGCCTCAAATTCCCTTTTTTCGTGGTCACTTCTTCTGCAGAAGTAGGCATTGTAATAAATCGAGGCCTTAATTGAGCAATATGAGGTGGTACTTTTAACAACACCTTTGATACGGTTGCCTGATTTATGTTAATGTCATCGCCTATCATTTTTCCAAAAGAACCTTAAAAAAACTTGTAACGAAACATATAATAAAATCTACAATAGTGTATATGAATCATTTCAATGTTAATCACACAAATGTCTAAATATCTTACCTGTACCCAAAAAACCGCAAACAAATCATAACTTGAATAATTGAGGAAAGGGATTTGTTTCTAATATTGGTTTTATATGTTCATGGAGTAGCTCCTCTAACATACTAACAGCTCTTTTGAAAGACGATACCGTTTTCGAAATTCATGTTCTCAATAAGAATCCATAGTACGGGGCGTTTTGAAATTTCTTTCGGGCATTGCTCTTGCAATTACAAATACATCTTCATCAGATGAATCGGATGTAAAATCAGAGGTACTAGAGTCGCATACGTCCACAATGTGTCACAAAATTTAAACAATTAATTGAGAAAAGAAAATATTTGGTATGAGCTACATAACCTTAAAAGCAAAGTAAATCTGCTACAAGTCAGCTGATTCTCGCCATTTTATTAAACCAATCGCTTGTTAACTACATGTTAACGGTTCCTGAACGTTAAGTTAAATATAAATTCACATTTACGAATATGTTAACGTTAACTTTGCTTTCGGAATGACAAATTCTAACTAACATACTGCTAGCGACGTATTTAATATAACCATTAAGTTAAAGTTGTTTTCAGCATTCGGGCCTAAGACAGACAAAATGACACAAAAGCAAACTTCAATATGATATAATATGTAGCTTTACTTTTCTAACACATTATATAACTCGACGGTAGCATGTTTTACTTCAGTATGCTATATTATAACCTAAAAATACACTTTATGTACTGGCAATACAAATAGTTTTGTTACCCTTTTATTACCTGGGTACTAGGGTGGTTGTCAGCAGGTATAGAAATACCCCGTAGTCGGAGAGATTGGGTTGTGGGCTAAACCTCTACACGTTGGGTTCAATTCGTACTAGAAATTACTTATTTATTAGGCGCCAAGTTCCAATTTAACTGAAGCAAGTACTAACTCGGAACTAGTCGTTAGCAGTAAGCTGAAAGTACCCAATTATTTTGGTCAATTGAAGTACCTCAACACATAACAAAACAATAGATATTCACTTAGAAAATAGAAAACTATATATTATAGTTAGATAAAAATTATCTGCGCCGCCACTGATTTGTTCGCGCTTAAAAATGTACTCGAAACCGCACGTATACATTAGCGTGTAATTAAACACAACCGGGGTACATGTAAGTAGGTATCTGTTTGTTTTAAAAGAAGGCAAGTGCCAGTATTTATTTAGTCAAATTTTCAGTTAAACTACGATAGTGCACTAACGTGGCGCTGAAAAGAAAAAGGTTTCCCTTTCAAGGGAGTTATTGTGATAATAAATAAATTGATGTTCCTTACACGCCCCTAACAGGATGATATCTTACTACACTACGATTTACGTATCATGCAATGATTCTAACATTTAACAAGTTTCGATTGGATTTAAGTCGGTACATTTATATTAGCGACGTTCAGTAAGCAATAGGGGAGCACGACGGTATGATGCAAGTAAAGTGATTAATGGGTGCTAAAGTTTTAGGATGTGGCGCAAGTTCGCTCACGTAAGTAAAGTCTCTCTTGGGTTGGTGCCGATAACACAAGCAGGGAAAGAGTAATGTAATTGTACGACCTGATCTGATGACAGAGAATCACTGGAGGTGGTGAAATATTCCCGCGACGAAGATGGTTCGCATACGAACGTTTGGGTGTAGTCTGAGCCGGTGGCTGATCCTCCGCACCTCTCTTAGATGGTGGAACGGTCGTGTTTAACCCAAGGACGTTACCAGGTGTGCCTGTACTTTGTGGCGATGTGGACGTTGTCGAGCACGATTAAACGGCAGCAAAAAAAGCCAAAGAAAGAGGAGAAACAAAAAAAACCTCTCTAAGGAAACATTCACTTGTAAGTATGCACTTTCTTTGGGGAGCAACAATTTAATTTCTTATATTTACCTGTGGAATAGAACGAGCGCTACTAAAGACGTCTCAAATGCGTCCCATCTTCGAATAGTGGAGATGCACCCATTATTTACAAAGGAAACCCTCGTTCTCGCAGACAGAAATTACTAGAAGTTCCACACGAGGTTTAGAAATGTAACATGGCTGCTTGCGGTTGAGAATTGGTAACGGAAGCCGATAAGCCAGATAGGACGTTCGTTTTAATAAATTCCCACAATGCCCTTCGGAGTTTTTCCGGCGTATTTTCGCCAAATATTTTAAAAGACGACAAATCCTTCGGTCCAACACCGGTGTATTGTAAGTTGCCTAACTTCGGCTAGTGAATTTTTTGACTAAACAATGTGTTGTAGGAAAATGGTCTATTTAACCGTTACAGTTTGAAAGGGTCAAATACATAGTTCAAAATGACAGGTTCATTTTATAGTATGAGTGGGTATAAAACTTATTTTGACGGGAGAAACATTTTCAGAGATATTATTTCAGCAGCATTATTTCTCAAATTGGGCACTTTGAGAAAGTGTAGGCTGATCTCCGCAAAAGTTGTAATGAAGGAAAGCCAATTGACTTGTAATGGGTAATTTTAGCCAGATTAGTAAAATAAATCAAATACACTCCTTTCTAGAAACGGTTAAGAGTATTTTGAAGTGGTTATTTTTCGAATGCAGACAGAATGAGACGCAAGATTTGAGGACATACAAGAAGAAAACTGAAACAGCGAATAGAGAGAACAGGTAGCCGGCATAAGCAAAAATTGAGTTTTAAGTGGAAGAGAAAGAGACAGAAGCAAAAAATGTATTATATGTAGTAAAAATAAGAAGGAAAGAAAGGAATCTAAAGAAGAAACAAAACGTTGGAAAGACAGAGGAGAAAAGACCTTGAGTTCCACTACAGAAAAAAAATTACAATGAAGGAAAACACAAAAAGTGGAGTAGTATAAGAAAAGAAATACGAATACATTGTATGTATAAATGAAGGAAGGACTATCATACGCGTATATGTGATGTGTGTAATAAATACAAAAAGAAGAGAAATGACTATTAGATCAAACAAAAAAAGGAAAGGATAAATGCAAAAACAAAAGAAAAAGTGGGAAGATGTTAAAAGACAAATGATTAGAATGGCGAAGATTAAAAAATGGTGCTTAATGTTTTGGATGTAGATGAACCCATGAGAAAAGAAGAATTTAAAGAAGCAACAGAGTTCATTGAAAGGAGAACAAAAGATGAAAAGGAATTCAAAGTTTTTGAACTCCAAATTATAGAACAGAAGAAGATAATAAAAGAAGAAGCAATAGTAGAAATCAGAAACGGAGGGTATAGGGCAGATAGTATAAAATACGTGAAGTTTAAAAAAGCAGTAGTAAGAAAGAATGGTGTTGATTAAATGATTAGAATGTTAAAAAAACCTAGAAAAAGAGAGAGAGAAGTTTGAAGAGGAGACCTGCACAAAATAGTAGTGGAAACATTGCGAATACGAATAGAATGTATTCTAAATACAGACGAACAAATGACCTTAATAAAACATTTACCAACTCATAACCCCTACGTTAAAAACGCGTTTAATAACATTTGATAAAGTCAGATTGCAAAAAAAAGAAGAATGATGGTTAAAGTAGTGCACTCGATTCTACTACATGAGACACCCTTATAGAGTCCTAGGCTAAAATGGAAAAACTACTGGGGAAAACTGCAGAGAGTACAAAGAAGAACAGTGAAGACTTTTGCAATCAACATTTGCAAGGCATACAGCACCATATCAACAGAATCGTTATTTGTCATATCTTCTACTATCCAACTTCGATACCTGGCACTGGAACGGTCATATAACCAAGGTGATAATAATAATGAAACGCTTATTACGACTATGAACAATCAATACCTGGAAAACTGATTAGGAAAATAATACGCATACTAGTAGCTAGACCACGACACTCATTTGCAAGTTATACCCTTAAATAAATAGAAAATATGGCCAAACTAACTTTTTTTTCTCACAAGCTTATATACTGCCAAACATACATTCTTTCACTGTGATAAGGCCTAAAAATACTAAATACAAGACAACTTAGTGAACACCATGCTTTTCTCAAGGACAACTATTGCAAATTTATCAACGGAAATAATTAAAACTAAAGAGAGCAAGGGACGGAATTAGACATAGATAGGCATCCTACAATAAGTTCCAATTGTACACTTAGTGCAAACTATGCAACCATGCATACAACTATAAATTTATTTTGGCTGGCATTCGATTATAATCAAATAATTGTATGTAACTTATTCTTCTGATCAATCCAACAACACTGGCACTTATAATTAAGTAACAAGATGTAGCACGCAACTACATCATAAATTATGTACAATTTTAATCCTAAAGAAGAATACCGAAAAGTGATTCCACAGGTCAACGGCTGACCGTGAAATAAGGCTCTTTAGTTTGCCATAGTAGTAAACGCTCTAAAAGGTAGACTCGTCAGCTTTTGTTCAGATAACAGATTATTCATTTATGATCTTGATTAACGGATGTTTTTTTTACTAAGAAGATTAGATCACAATTGTTTTTAATTCAAAGATTAAGCCTCGCTTTCTAAAAAGTTTATATCGACAGTGTTTATTTGAGCACGTTACCCTCCTCAAAAAACTTAGAGAAAATTTATTACTTTATGTAAATTTATTCATTTATTTATTCGTATGGTACATTTAAAAAATTGTATTGTGATGTAAGTGTTATGTATGGTGTCCCAGAAGATCAGTATAAACCTGTATAGTGGGGTGACAAAACTGTGTGCAATAGTGGATTTGTTCGCCTTGAAAAAGCATTTGCTTTAAGGTTCAAGAAACAAATAAATAAAAAGTAATAGTTTATTTTCTGCGGTAGTAACATGTTTTTATATTGCACTGAAAAGTTATTTTAAATAAATAAAAATTTATGTTGAAAAGAAAAATGATCAAATAAAGAATTTATAGTAAATGTTTCTATTTAAAGATAACGTAGAATTCAAATTATTATAACGAAAGACTTCTAAGAAACAATCTACAATTTATTTTATAAAAAATTTAGTTTGTGCGTAAATGAATATTTTCCGTTTGATTAGTGAAGCAAAATAATGTTTAGTAGTTAAGTCTTTTGTTTCTAGTATTTGAAAATGAAAATTAACATTCCGCGTAAATAGTAAGTGTTATTGAAGTTTTTCATGAAAGAGAGACAATGCCTGTGTATCAAAATTTATCAAGGTTAAAGAAATGAACAATACGTGTGTATGAGAAGAAAAAAGAGTAATTAAGAAAAGAAAAAAAAATTTTTGGAAGAGAGTTTTGAAAAGGAACAATAAGGAACACGGAAAGGTAAGGGGTGATAGACAGACAATGGCGGGTTTTGACATTTACTCAAGGTCAGTAAAAACAGAAAGCATTCATATTTGGACCAGGTGACCCAATAAGACTGTTCCTCGGCCATATCTCGGGAACCGTTCGTCGTATGACTTTGGTGCAAAAAAAACTACTAGGTAAATCGGCCATGAAGAATTGCAGAAAAATATTTTCAAGTTTTAAAAATGACCACCAGAGGGCGTAACTGCCATCTTAAATTTTTAAATTGCATTTTCTATAAATTTCGCATAATAAACAAAAAAAATTTTTCACATTTGTAAAGAAAACCAGTATCATTTTCGTAAAAACAAAAGTTTAGTTATTTCAGAAACCAAGATGGCGGGGGTTGTTCAATTGCTTTTGCAATAACCTGCTATAACTTCTTAACGGTTTAACCGATTTTAACAAATATCGTTGAAAAGAGCATTCCTTAACCAATAAGAATCAACCAAAATATAGTTAATTTAGTTGAATCCTTTTCCGCCAGGGGGATAGTTTTGACACCATAACCTAACTTAAAAAAAAATCAAAAAAGTCAAATAGAATGATATGATTTTTTCTTTTTGATAAAGTAGACAAATAACATCCAAATAGGCCAGTGAAAATCATTTTTCAAAATCTCGTTCCTAACCTCAAATATTGGGAAATTGAGAATAATGGATGTTTGAAGATTGAGCACCCCGCGGTAAATTTTCTAAAACTATTAAAAATGTAGCACAAAATGAATAAGATGTTAAAGAGACAATTGTGAGTCTAAATAGAATTCATTTAAGTATTATTTAAAAAAAATATATCATTGGAAAAGAGGAAGAGAGAGGTTTTATGGGGAGAAGAGGGGGGATTGTTTGGAAGTTTATTTTGAAAAAGTTTTGGAGTTGGATATTGTGTTTAAAAGGGGGGTTTAAAGAAAGAAGGGAGGGGAGGGAGGTGGAAAATTAAAATTTTGGAAGGGGAGGAGGTAAGAGGGGAAATTAGTTTAGGGGAAGGAAAAAAAATGGAAAAGAAAAGGGAAGGAAATGTAGTTGGAGGGTTGGAAAAGAGGAAAAAAAAAGGAAAAAGAGTAGGTTGGTGGGGGTAGTTTAAAAGGGTGGGGGGGAGAAAAGGGGGGGGAAAGGGGAGGAGGGTTTAGGGTAAAGGAAGGAGGGAGGGGGAGAAAAGAGGAGTGAATTTAGGGGGGGAGGAAGGGGAGGGGGGGAGAGAAAAAAAGAGGGGGAGGAGGGGAGGGAGAAAAGGGGGGGAAAGGGGAGAAAAGGAGAAAAGGGGGGAGGGGGTAGGTGGAGAGGGGGGAGGGGGGAAGGAGGAAAAGAAGGGGAAAGGGAAGGGGGGGGGGGGGTGGGGGTTGGTGGGGGGGGGGGGGGGGGGGGAAGAAAAAGGGGAGAGG
The DNA here is from genome assembly GCA_030710515.1 of Abscondita cerata. Lineage (NCBI taxonomy): Eukaryota > Metazoa > Arthropoda > Insecta > Coleoptera > Lampyridae > Abscondita > Abscondita cerata. Next base: position 108,211 of record JALBCR010002008.1, read on the forward strand.
GGGGGAAGGGGGGAAAGGGGGGGGGGGGGGGAAGAAGGGGGGGGAGGAGAAAGGGGGGGGGGGGGAGGGAGAAGGGGGGGGGAGGGGGGGGTGGGGGTGGGGTTTGTGGGAGGGGGAAGGGGGGGGGGGGGAAAGGGGGGAAAGAAAAGAGGGGGGGGTGGGGGGGGGGGGGGGGGAGGGGGGGAAAGGGAAGAAAAGGGGGGGGGGGGGGGGGGAAGGGGGGTGGGGGGGGGTGGAGGAAAGAAAGGGGGGGGGGGGGGGGGGGAAAGGGGGGGGGTGGGGGGGGTGGGGGGGGAGGGGGGGGGGGGGGGGGGGGGGGGGGGAAGGAAGAGGAAGAAAGAGAGAGGAAAAGAGGGGAGGGGGGAGGAAGAGGGAGGAGGAAGGGGAGGGGGGGGGGGGGGGGAGGGAGGGGGGAGGGAGGGGAGGAAAGGGGGGGGGGAAAGAAAAGGAAAGGGGGGGAAGAGGGGGGGGAAAGGGAAGGGGGGGGGGGGGGGGAGGGGGGGGGGGGGGGGGGGGAAAAGGGGGGGGGGAGGGGGGGGGGGGGGAAGAAGGAAAGGAAGAGGGGGGGGGGGGGGGGGGGGGGGGAAAAAGGGGAGGGGGGAGGGAAAAGGGGAGAGGGGGGAAGGGGGAAAAGGGAGGGAGGAGAGGGAGGAAGGGGGGGGGGGGAAAGAAGGGGGGGGGGGGAGGGGAGGGGAAGAGAAAGGGGGGGGGGAGGGGAAGAAGGGGGGGGGGAGGGGGGGGGGGGGAAGGGAGGGAAAGGGAAAGGGGGGGGGGAAAGGGGGGGGGGGGGGGGGGGGAAGAAGGGGGGGGGGGGGGGAAAGAAAAGGAGAAGGGGGGAGAAGAAAAGGGGGAGGGGAAGAAGAGGAAGAAAGAGAAAAGGGGGGGGGGAAAGAGGGAAAAGGGGGGGAGAAAAGAAAAAGGGGGGGGAGGGGGAGGGGGGGGGGGGGGGAAAAGGAGGGGGGGAGAAAAGGGGGGGGGAGGGGGGGAGGGGGAGGGGGGAAAAGGGGGGGGGGAAAGGGGAAGGAGGGAAAGGGGGGGGAAAAGGGGGGGGGGGGGGGAAGGGGGGGGGGAGAAGGGGGGGAAAGAGAGAAAAGGGGGGGGGAAGGGGGGGGGGAGGGGGGGGGGGGAGAAGGGGGGAAAGGGGAAAAGAAAAGGGGGGGGGGAAAAGAGGGGGGGGGGGGGGGGGGGAAAAGAAAGGGGAGGGGGGGAGGGGGGGGGGAGGGAAAGGGGGGGGGGGGGGGAGGGGGGGGGGGGGAAAAGGGGGGGGGGGGGGGAGGGGAAAGGAAAAGGGGGGGGGGGGGGGGGGAAAGGGGGGGGGGGAAGGGGGGGGGGGGGGGGGGGGGGGGGGGAAGGGGGGGGGGGGGGAAGGGGAGGGGGGAGGGGGGGGGGGGGGGGGGGAAAGGGGAAAGGGGGGGAAAGGGGGGGGGGGGGGGGGGGGGAGGGGGGGAAAAAGGAGAGAGAGAGAAAAGGGGGGGGAGGGGGGGGGGGGGGGAGGGGGGGGGGGGAAGGGGGAGGGGGGGGGGGAGGGAAGAGGGGGGGGGGGGGGGGGAAGGAGGGGGGGGGGGGGGAAAGGGGGGGGGGAAAAGGGGGGGAAAAGAAGGGGGGAAAGGGGGGGAAAGGGGGGGGGGGAAGAAAAGGGGGGGGGGGGGGGGGGGGGGGGAGGGGGGGGGGGAAGGGGGGGGAGGGGGAAAAGGGGGGGGGGGGAAAGGGGGGGAGGGAGGGGGGGGGGAGGGGGGGGGGAGGAGGGGGGGGAAGGGAAAGAAGGAGGGGGGGGGGGGGGGAGAAAGGGGGGGGGGGGAAAAGGGGGGGGGGGGGGGGGGGAAAGGAGGGGAGGGAGGGGGGAGGGAAAGGGGGGGGGGGAGGGGGAAAGGGGGGGGGGGGGGGGGGAAAAGGGGAAGGGGGGGGGAAAGGGGGGGGAAAAGGGGGGGGGGGGGGGGGGGGGGGGGGGGGGGGGGGAAAGGGGGGGGGAGGGGGGAGGGGGGGGGGAAAAGAAAGGGGGGGGGGGGGGGGGAGGGGGGGGGGGGGGAAAGGGGGGGGGGGGGGGGGGGGGAGGGGGGAAGGGGGGGGAAAGGGGGGAGGAGGGGGAGGAAGGGGGGGAGGGGGGGGGGGAGGAGGGGGGGGGGGAAAAGAAAAGGGGAGGGGGGGGAGGGGGGGGGGGAGGGGGGGGGAGGAAGGGGGGGGGGGGGAGGGGGGGGGGGGGAAGGGGGGGGGGGGGGGGGGGAGGGGGAGGAAAGGGGGGGGGGGGGGGGGGGGGGGGGGGAAAAAAGGGAAAGGGGGGGGGGAAGGGGGGGAGGGGGAAGGGGGGGGGGGGGGAAGGGAAGGAGGAAAGAAGGGAAAGAAAGGGGGGAAGGGGGGGGGGGAAGGGGGGGGGGAAGGGGAAAAGGGGGGGGAAAGGGGAAAAAGGGGGGGGAGGGGGGGAAAGGAAAGGGGGGGAAGGGGGGGGAAGGGGGGAAGGGGGGGAAAAGGGGGGGGTGAGGGGGGAGGGGGGGGAGAGGGGGGGGGGGAAGGGGGGGGGGGGGGAGGGGAAGGGAAGGGGAAGGGAGGAAAGGAAGGGGGAAGAGGGGGGGGGGGGAAGGGGGGAAAAGGGGGGGGGGGGGAAGGAGGGGGGGAGGGGGGGGGGGGAAGAAAAGGAAGGGGGGGGGAAAGGGGGGGAGGGGGGAAGGGGGGGGGGGGGGGGGGAGGGGGGGGGGGGGAGGGGGGAAAGGGGGGGGGGAAGAAAGGAGGGGGGGAGGGGGGAAGAAGGGGGGAGGGAGGGGGGGGGGGGGGGGGGGGGGGGAAGGGGGGGGTGAAGGGGGGAAAAGGAGGGGGGGGGGGGGGGGGGGGGGGGGAAAAGGGGGGGGGGGTGGGGGGGAAGGGGGAGGAGGGGGGGGGGGGGGGGGGGGGGGGGGGGGGGGGGGAGGGGGGGGGGAGGAAGGGGGGGGGGGGGGAGGGGGGGGGGAAAGGGGGGGGGGGGGGGGGGGGGGGGGGGAGGAAGGAAGGGGGGAGGGGGGAGGGGGGGGGAAGGGAGGGGGGGGGGGGGGGGGGGGGGGGGGGGGGTGTGGGGGAAGGGGAAGGGGGGGGGGGGAGGTAGGTGGGGGGGGGGGGGGGGGGGGGAAGGAAAGGGGAGGGAAGGGGGTGGGAGAGGGAGAAGAAAGAGGGGAAAGGAGAGGGCAGAAATTTCATGTTGCTCCAAAGGGACTAAACGCATTTTGGACTTATTGTCACTTTAATATTACTCTCGTAATTCTAACCTTTAATTTAAAAAAGTAAGCCTAAAAATCTAAATAAGTATACTATATCAGAATTAGAATATGTTAGACCATCTATTTTGGAACCATTTACAAAGATTTTAGTAGGTATAATATAGTTACTTTACGGAATTCTTTTTATGAAATGGTCTGTGGTTCTAAAAAAACCGTTTTTTAATAAAACTCATAAAAGGAAAAAAGAGATCTAATGACGACTCAGGTGTTCAAAATGGCTTCTGTTATTTTGGATGCACATCTGACGACGCTGATGTGTTGATAGAAGAGCATTCTCAATTTCAGCTCTTGGGATGTTCAAGATGCAATCACATCCTCGCGGGAAGTTGGCCTTGTTGCTAAGACTATATCCTTAATTCTTTCCCAGAGATAAAAATCAAGGCAGGTTAAATTGGGTAACCTTGAAATATTTAATAAATATTAATATGAACGCAATTATAAACAGAATCATTCCAAAATGCAACATCTAAAGATTTAAAGGTGTTAAATATTGAAGCAATTTTACGGCAAATAACATTACAAAACTTGCCTTGGAGGCCAAGGAACAGGCTTCTCTTCCGATCCAACGGTCAGGGAAGGTGGCATCTAAATACTGGCGAACAGCAAGGGCATAATGGGCAGGACAACCATCATGCTGGAAAAACATATTTTGGCAGACGTCCAGCGGAATATCATCCATTAAAATTAAAAGAACATTTTCTTAAAAATGTAGGTATGTTCGACCATTTAATGCTCCGTCCAAAATAAACGGACCAACAACCCGCCCTCCAATTATCCCACACCAAACATTTACACTATATCTCCCTTGATGCTGGACTTCTCCAAACCAGCGCGGATTATTTCGGGCCCAAAAGTGCGCATTATGTAAGTTCAATTGCCCATTACTACAGAAAGTGGCTTCGTCAGTCCACAACACATTTGACAGAAATTAAAGATTTTCTGCTACCATGTTTAATAGCCCGTTGCAAAAATCTATCATTTGGTCAAAATCCGAAGTAAGGCCTTGGTGTACACGGGGGTTTATAATTTGAGTGTAAAATAGATTAAACTTTATAATAAGAGGTATACCTTTTACATACCCCTGGGATTGAATAATGCGATGAACCGTACTTTGAAGAATACCCAAGTCTCAAGAAATTTCTCTAGTACTAATTTGGGGATTGATTTCTATAGATGCCACGATATTAATAATTAGGTAATATTTAGATTTTTAGGTTTACTTTTTAAATTAAAGGTTAGAATTACAAGAGTAATATTAAAGTGACAATAAGTCCAAAATGCGTTTAGTCCCTTTGGAGCAACATGAATGTTCTGATGATATATTTTTTTTAAATAATACTTAAATGAATTCTATTTAGACTCACAATTGTCTCTTTAACATCTTATTCATTTTGTGCTAAATTTTTAATAGTTTTAGAATATTTCCCGCGCGGTCCTCGATCTTTAAACATCAATTATTCTCATTTTCCCAATATTTGAGGTTAGGAACAAGATTTTGAAAAATGATTTTCACTAGCTTATTTGGATGTTATTTGGCTACTTTATCAAAAAGAAAAAATCATATCATTCTATTTGACTTTTTTAAAGTTAGGTTATGGTGTCAAAACTAGCCCCCTGGCGGAAAAGGATTCAACTAAATTAACTATATTTTGGTTGATTCTTACTGTTTAAGGAATGCTCTTTTCAACGATATTTGTTAAAATCGGTCAAACCGTTAAGAAGTTATAGCAGGTTATTGCAAAAAGCAATTGAACAACCCCGCCATCTTGGTTTTTGAAATAACTGAACTTTTGTTTTTACGAAAATGATAGATAAACTGGTTCTCTTTACAAATGTGAAAAATTTTTTTGTTTATTATTCGAAATTTATAGAAAATGCAATTTAAAAATTTAAGATAGCAGTTACGCCCTCCGGTGGTCATTTTTAAAACTTGAAAATATTTGTCTGCAATTTTTCATGGCCCATTTACCTAATATTCTTTTTACGCCAAAGTCATACGACGAACGGTTCCCACGATATGGCCGAGGAACAGTCTTATTGGGTCACCCGGTACAATCATGTAATTGGCATGTTAAGTTTGGGCCGTTAAAACTAATAATCTAAAAATAAATCGATCGATATTTTTTCTTTGATAATTTGTAATAAGTGCACCCACAACCTTTAAGTTTTAGATAAAACAATTTTTAATAAGAGTTCTTATTGCCAAATAATTTAATTATTTTTTTTTATAAAAAAAAATGTGCCCAAACTGTAGATTAATGTGGTGGTTACTACCCGTTAGCCACTTGATTCTAAGTATATTGAGTTAAGTGTAGTTCTGTTAAATAAATGTTGAACAAAAGGCCTTTCTAAAGAATATGTCTTTTTATGTAGATTTTAACTTTGAGTTTATTTGCACAAAATATCATTTCACTTTAACAATGACAATTCTATGGCAATTCTATAAAACAAAAACAATAATTGATATGATAAGATCTAGGAAACATCATACCCTAATAGCGAGTTGCAACTTACAAAAAACTTATTATTTAACACAAACCATCGTAATATTGAATTGATTGATGTTAAACTTTTTTTGTCCGATAATCTGTTTTAGGTATAAATGGTAAAGATGACTATAAATTAAAATTATTTTCAAATCATTTTTATTTAATTTGTTTTGGTAAACAACATTTATTTATACATTAATCTTACATTTTTGCAAACACAATATTAATTTTGGACAATTACGAGGATATATTGAAAAATTCTTAGCCTACTATAGAACCAAAAAAAATTTCAAAGTCAAAATATTTGATTGCTCAACATATTCTCCTCTTAATTGGATACATTTATTACAGCGAACCTGCAACGTCTCTAGACCTTTCAAAAAAAATGTTTCTTCTTGCTCTGCAAACCAGACCTCTACAGCTTCTATTACCTCCTTGTTGGAAGAAAATTTACGACCTTTTAAACTTTTCTTCTTGGAGAACCACAGCGTCGCCATTCCATCGATTGTTGCTTTGTTTCTAGATCGTAGAAATGTACACAAGTCTCATCCACAGTAACAATTCGGTTTAAGAAGTCTACATCGTTTTCAAATCAAGCACAGATCGAACGCGATGCTTCTACCCTTGCACGCTTTTGGTCAACATTCAAACATTTGGGGATCTATTTTGCAGCAATTTTTCTCATGTCCAAATTGACGTGAACCATATGATGAACGCGTTCGTATGAAATATTCAGTGATTCAGATATTCGTTTTAGCCCAATTCGACGATCTGATAAAATCATGTCATGAACTGCATCGATATTTTCGGGGACTGACACAGAAACTGGCCTTCCCGATCGGTCATCATCTTCAATGGAAAATTTACCTCTTTTGAAGCTTGCATTCCAATTTTTTACGGTCGCATACAAAGGACATCGATCACCAAGGGTATTAAGCATATCTTCGTAAATCTGCTTACCTCTTAACTCTTTTAATACAGGTACTTGATGTGGCTCGATACTCCAATTTTTCGATTTTCACAATTTCGGTAGACATTTTTTTCATTTAATTTATTGCGTGACTCTGGTTTACTTTTTTGACGTCAAACTTTTCACTGACACTTCTAATAAGTTATTGTTCGTTGCTATGGTAACGCAATTTGTTGTTTATGCAAGGAACTGGTCTAGGCTAACTAGATATCAATACATCCTCGTAGGTGCAACTAAAATTTTTCAGTGACACGCGTTGGTATAAAATTGGCGTAAATTTTTGATCTGAAATACGAGTATTTGTTTTTCGAAACAAATAATACGAGGAAAAAATTTTCTACAATTTCATACGATTGAGTGAAAACTCCACGGACAAAGTTTTGGAAATTTTGGTGGAAATTTCCGATAAATTCAACCTTAATTGGTCCATTATGCCTAAATTAATAAATCTGAATGGTCGAGAAAATGTAAGTGGAATTTTTAGCTAAACTTTTAATTATAACTTCTAGCATAAAAACAACTGATGCTGAAAATATCCCCCAATCCCCATACAGCAAAAGTGAACATACGTGTTTTAAAGATATTACAACTTTGCCTTCAGTGATCTCGTCATTATCACTTTATGTCTGTAACTTCGATAAAGACGAGTTTGTTCTCGAAATAATTTGTCGGTTCTATCGGTGTCACCCATTTCGAACAAACTTTGAACAAGGTTTTCAAAGCTGCAGGAAAAACTTGACGTATAGTTCATTCCGAATGCATACACGAAGTTACTACTAAAACGATTATCTTTAAAATAATAGAACTTGTGCTTCAACCAAATATTATAGACATTGAACCGGTGGTCATCTAAAAAAACACAATAATCATTAAACTGTTCATTAGATAATACACGACCAATCTCCGAATGTGGTACAACTTTAAATTTGTTGTAAATTGTTGAGTACAGAGTGTTTGAATATTGCGTTCTACGAATTGAATCAAATATTTCTAAACTAGTAATTATAGGGAGATTTGAGTCGGCCAAGCTTTCTAAAGTTTTTATGTGAGGCTCGTACTGTGGTACCGTAAGAAGTTGGATAAGATTTGATGTAAATGCGGTTTGTATGTGAATTGAGTAAATCACATAAGTAATAAAGATTAGGCGTAATACTGGCTGAAGAGGCACCTTATCAACTGATCCCAACAGTGTAATTGAGTAGACGTTAAGTACAGCAGAAGAGCTACCGTTGTTTGTGTAGTATTTGTCAAACAACCACCAAACCAACGAAGTGCAAACGAATGCAACAAAAACTAAAATCCATAGCATCGGTTTAAAAACTATTTTCAACACAAACATTGGTGATATTATTTTGGTGATGGAACCACATAAATTGCGTCGTTTTGAAAATATGGAACAAGAATCCACTTTATTGATGGAAAACGATTAATATTACCATGATGTAGTGGGAAAGTTGAATAATACGAAACTGTGGTTGAAATGACTGTCACATTCAGGTATTTCTCTGCGCTTTGTAACATTAAAAAAAGGCGACTGATTCTCATTAAGTAATGTCTTGACTGTACAACTTCGTCAGAAAGTTTAATCAATACACGACAATAAGGGTATTTTTTCCCAGTCGTCCTATTTTGGGTCTATATTTTGCTTCACCCGTAAAATCACCGACGATCAAATCTTCAACTTCCCGCTTACATCTATTAACTGTTGCATAAGGGTCACTGTAGAAAATCGTAGGTTTGTAATTCGTTTCGTATGTAATTATTACCGTATTATCATACCCAACATTCCACAAGTTTTTAAAACTTTCTCGTACGTCGTGACCAGGGTTGATCGGTATGATAAACAGGAGCGTGATTTTTTAGGAACGTGAAGGTACTGCGGAGAAAAAGTTCATTGCAGGGAGATAATGTATTACCAGATTAACATCATTCGCAATAAATGACGAAAACTTACGAAAATTAGAGAAGTTAGAATTTATTATTGCGTATGGATTGTGGATAACATCCGGAAATACAATGTTTCCTCCTGCGCCGGTTACAAACATCAAAGTTTTTTCGTGACCAAAAACGTTTTCGATTGTTTGAGCGACACAATTTTTAGATCATCTTCGTTTTTCGTAGCTCGAAATACGCAAAAACTTTGAAAATGAACAAGAATAACACAATTATTTGAAACGCGTTCGTCATTTTCAAACCGCGGCTCTATTAACTGTAAAGCTTTCGAATAATGTTCTATATTCAAAAATGGACGTGATTATTGGAATATTTGAAGGTTACTATTGAATTATTCTCTTTGTATACAGTTACCTCTATAATTTTGATTTGTTAGTGTTTTTCACTATTTTCCATGCTGATTACTGTGTTTATACATTGCCGCGTGAGGGTAATTGTGGTTTATACTTATATTGATATAAATAAAATGAAACTAAAGAAAATTATAAACAGACAATTAATTTACGTATTTACTTAGGTATTACACGATTTTAATAGCAATTAAAAAACGAATGCAGAATACAGTATAAAAACATTAAAAGAAAACTGTAATTTTGTAATGTTTTTATTGGGAGGAGTTTTTGAAAGTTCATAGAGGTGTTTGGAATGGTGAGTCTGTGCATAAGTTGTTGAAGGAGAAATACTTTAGGGTTATTTAGAAAGTGTCGTCAAAACAGTAAGTGTCGTTTGCGAAAAATGAACAAGAAAAAGGCAAAAAAAATGAATATGCGTGTAGAAGACGATAACTAGGAGCAAATACAAATTTGTAGTTAGGAGACGTTTTGGCGCGACAGTGGACGGGAAAGATACGAAATAATTACGGTTTATACTATAGAAATAAATCAGATTAAGAAACCACATACGAGGATATATTGAAAAATTCTTAGCCTACTATAGAACCAAACAAAATTTCAATGTCAAAATATTTTATTACTCAACATATTCTCCTCTTAATTGGATACATTTATTACAGCGAACCTGCAACGTCTCTAGACCTTTAAAAAAAATGTTTCTTCTTGCTCTGCAAACCAGACCTCCACAGCTTCTATTACCTCCTTGTTGGAAGAAAATGTACGACCTTTTAAACTTTTTTTCAGTTGAGGAAAGAGGTGATAGTCGGACGGAGCCAAATCGGGTGAATAAGGGGTGTTCTAGTAATTCAAACCCTAAATCACGAATTTTTGCATGGCAACATGAGATTTGTGTGCAGGGCGTTGTCCTGCAAAAACAAAACACCTTTGGATAGCTTTCCGCGTCTTTTCTCTTTAATATTTTCCCGTAGAGTGGTCAGTAATGTCGAATAGTAATCTCCAGTTATTGTTCTACCCTTATCCAAAAATCAATCATGATTACTCCATGGCAATCCCAAAAACTGAAGCAAGAACTTTTCCAGCAGATTTTTGGACACGAAACTTTTAGGTCTTGGAGAACCAGAGTGTCGCCATTCCATCGATTGTTGCTTTGTTTCTGGATCGTAGAAATGTACCCAAGTCTCATCCATAGTAACAATTCGGTTTAAGAAGTCTACATCGTTTTCAAATCGAGCACAGATCGAACGCGATGCTTCTACCCTTGCACGCTTTTGGTCAACATTCAAACATTTGGGGATCCATTTTGCAGCAATTTTTCTCATGTCCAAATTGACGTGAACCATATGATGAACGCGTTCGTATGAAATATTCAGTGCTTCAGATATTCGTTTTAGCCCAATTTGACGGTCTGATAAAATCATGTCATGAACTGCATCGATATTTTCGGGGACTGACACAAAAACTGACCTTCCTGATCGGTCATCATCTTCAATGGAAAATTTACCTCTTTTGAAGCTTGCATTCCAATTTTTGACGTTCGCATACGAAGGACATTGATCACCAAGGGTATTAAGCATATCTTCGTAAATCTGCTTACCTCTTAACCCTTTTAAATACAGGTATTTGATGATGGCTCGATACTCCAATTTTTTGATTTTTACAATTTCGGTGGACATCTTTTTTCATTTAATTTATTGCGTGACTCTGGTTTACTTTTTTCAAACTTACACTGACACTTCTAATAAGTTATTGTTCTTTGCTATGGTAACGCAATATTTTGTTTATGCAAGGAACTGGTCTAGGCTAACTAGATATCAATACATCCTCGTAGAGGAAATAGTTGGGGTAAAGAAGTGTGGCGGATTGTGTTTTCTTGGTACGTACTAACAAGTCTTTTTTGTCCCTCGCGCTAAGCAACTTATTTGTGGTATGGCACAAAGTCGTTGTGGTCAATCAGACAAGGCCCAAAATAATTCAACTCGGCATCTGTGTGACTAGGTTCTCATTTTTAACACCAGCAAGACTGTCTTTCTCTCCGGTTCCCTGTCAAATTGGAATTTACCCGGTTGATATAAGGAACTATGACCTCGTCGTAATATCTACTTGAACCAGATAAGAGCTCTAGTGTAAATGTGCAAGATAAATATGGGTCGTAACTATATGCTATGTATTTTTTTTTTTGTAAACTAAATAATTTAAGTTGTCATGAATATTAATTATTTGCTAAGTAGTTTTTGGAAGTATATATCTTAGAAAGGTAATCAATCGTAATAAGTTTTTAATACTTTTTGCTAGATAGATAAATTGGACGCTTATACCCCAGTCAATAAAGCAAATAATAAGTAAATTATTGACAAAAATAATAGAAAGATACCGCTTGCGCCATGTAGTTGTAAATAGTATAAATTACCTTGTTTTATACCAAAAATAAATTGCATTATACCGGGTGATTCAGCTAACCCGTTCATTAGAACTTTATGAACTTCTCGTTGAAATATTTGTTTAAACAGTTGGAATAGGGGATTGCTCGAAAAGTTCTATTTAATTAAAATACTGCAGCTGCGGTTACACCGGAAGTGGCGACCAACTTTCGTATTTTAAATAGAATAATATATTTTTTTTGTATATTTGGATTCTACGCTAAAATCTGAGATACTTTGTTTTCAAACGCTTGTCAATGATTGAAAAATAAAGTTATAGTAACAAAATTTGGGCTATACTTAGGATGATTGTTAAGTTTTAAAGTCTGTATACTATTGGTGCGGAGTAATAAATCATAATTGCTTGAAATAATTCTTTATTTTTTTGTGAAAGCGGTACTTCTACGGTTAAGTAAAAACCAATAAATTCTAACCAAAATACGATCATTGTGCCGCTCTTGCAGCATATCGACCCATCTAGAGTCTGAGAACAATAGCTTAATTTGTGTAAAGACGTTCCCATCAGCCCAGGTACTGACGAAACGAGAATCGTAGTCGTAGATGTGGGTATTATACCAAGATACAAAAATAATGGTATATAATACGTAAGAAGTAAAATTTGTAATGTGATCTACTATACAAATAAAATAAATAACATATAACCACATAATAATTCATATCAAGGTAGATTTTACTATTATAATATATTTACCTACTAAAAATATTATTTTCCAAACGTATCAGGTACCTACGCCACTGCAATACGGTAGATTCGATAATTCTGACAGGTTTATTACTCCGCGCCAATAGTATACTGAGTATAAATGATGTGTAATTTGATATCTCATTATTTACAGGCTGTTCAAAATGTTTGGCTAAATCTAACTAACTTTAACTGCCCAAAAGTCAATTTTTTTAAATGGAACACCCTGTATCTTGTTGCCTATACCTATGTGTTACCATTTTCCTGCTATCGATGTATTTACATTCAACACACAATATTTCTCTATTTTATTAAATAATTTCTGACTAGTGGCCTGTGGAAATTAAAAATAATGTGCCTTATTTATCAAACTTGTAAACGTCGACGTGACACATTATACACGATATAGAAATCCACCAAGAATATTCGAATGAAGACATACTAAATTTATTTTTTATTCATGGAGAATATTACAAGATACAGGAATTATTAATAGGAAAATTGGCATTATTGGGCAGAACAAAATCCTCGGATGGTGCGCGAAGGTAACTTTCAAGACACATTTAGTTTTAATGTTTTTTGTTTAATTATGGATAATCGTGTTTGTTTTGAAGTGTATGACGAAAATTTAAATTCTCGCAAATATTTAGAAATGCTTAAAGGAGTGGTTTCAAATTTTTTGGAAAATTTACCCCTAAATTCATGTTGGTACCAAATAGATGGTGCTCCATCCCATTCAACCCATGAGGTTTATCAAGAATTATACCATATGTTCGAAGATCGTTGGTTTGGACGCAATGGTCCATCTCTATGGCCTCCCAGATCACCTGACCTAACACCCTTGGATTTTTTTTATGGGGGTATGTCAAGACTAAAGTCTATTCAAGGCCAGTCCATAACAGAGATGACTTATTACATAGGGTTCGAACTGTCTTCGCTGAAGTAGATGTGCAAATGGTTCAAAAATCCACAATAGCTGAAGAGTTTTATTGTATTTAGAAAACCACGGACGGCATATCAAACAGTTGTTAAATTAATAATTAAATTAATTTGCTTCTATTTTCTGCAATCTAATTTTATTTAGAGGCCATAAATGTAGATATCTCTCGTTAAGCAAACGGAAAAGTTCTTTCAATAATTTTGTAACATTCTCCATGAATAAAGAATAAATTTAGTATGTCTTCATTTGAATATTCTTGGTGGATTTCCATATCGTGTATAATGTGTCACGTCGACGTTTACAAGTTTGATAAATAAGGCACATTGTTTTAATTTCCACAGGCCACTAGTCAGAAATTATTTAATAAAATAGAGAAATATTGTGTGTTGAATGTAAATACATCGATAGCAGGAAAATAGTAACAGATCGGTATAGGAAATCCTTATGAAGATTGAAAGACCACTTGATTCTCCATCACATAGAGTAACAAGATACAGAGTGTTCTATTTAAAAAATTGACTTTTGGGCAGTTGAAGTTAGTCAGATTTAGCCAAACATTTTGAACATCCTGTAAATAATGAGATGTCAAATTACACATTATTTAAAAAACTTCTAATGAACAGATTTGCTGAATCACTCTGTATAGTTAATTAACATTTAAGTGCAAAGAAAGGTGTTTTTTCTCAATTTTTTTTCCTGAGTGGAAAGTGATAAACCAATGTTAATAATGTAAAAAGAAAAGTTGTGGAAGATAAGAGTACGAATAAAATAAACACCAATTCGACTCGATCAGATAATAACTTTCAAGAAAAACGGAAAAAGTAAAATATTTGGGTTTTTCTTTTTAAAATTCGTAGATCCGTCATTTTTGAGATGTAGAATAAATCTTTCAGGAAATAGGAGGTAATGATACAAACTTAATGTGTGCACAACCCTACAATTGTCGGGCAATTAGTTTACGCACAATTGCAATTTAAATTTTTAAAGCAATATATTTAACCGATGCTGAATGCTCGGTGGTAGTCCAATTGTTAGAAATTAAAAAAATGTGAAACTGAAATAGAAAGGAACAAAACGTATATTCTCATTTTTCGATAAAATGATATTTAACAAACAAAAAATGCATACAAAGAAGACCGAAAATGACCCGCCCACTAGCGCCGTTTGAAAGGATTGCAATTTATATTTCATGCCTCCAGTCATTATTAACAGTTCTGTAGGATTCAAAATCGGCCGGGAACGTCAAATTCCCGGCCTAGATTTTACAAAAGTGACATTTGGTAAAATTCCCCAGAAAGCGGGGTGGCACCATTGTTACTTAATTTTCTAAATGTCAACAAAACGGACACAAAAGAGAAAAGCATCCAATGTTTAATAAACAAATAAACGTTGATTTTATGGAATCCTCACGCAGATGTAACCGTAACGTTAATGTAAGTACCAATTAATATTTTTACATAAATCTCAACTAATGTGATTACTTTTAGGTTATGTGTGGTGGGTTGTAAAGCAATTAATTTTGAATATTTTTCAATGTTGTTATCTTTAATATTCAGAGTTGATTTTAACATTGAAAATATGGACCAAAGAGTTGCAGAATGTTTTTTTTTTATTTCTCATCAAAATATGCAAGAAGAACATACTCGTTGTAAATGTTAGTGGTACTATTACTATTGCACAATTTCTTAAATTCTTTATACGCTTTCCAGAACCAAGTTACAGATTTTGCTGGTAATAAATTATTAATCACTGCTTCCGCTGTATCTTTTATGTGAGCTGGTGTTTCCATACTTCGTTTTCCATTAAATTCTTTGCCATAGAGTGTCACTTTATTTAAATTTAATTTTGAAAATCAAGTAAATATGCAGTGACAAGTGGGTACCAACCAGAAAAAAATAAATCCGTAGAAATAAATTGTTCAATTAAATAATAATTTTGTAAGTATTTCGAGATATGTCGGCATAAAAAATTTTGTTGATTACACGTCCAGAAAATGTTTTGCGAGAGCTCGTGTCGCCTCGGCTACGCAACATCACTCACACTTGCAAAATATCATTTTCTGGACTAGTAATCTAAATAACTATTAACGCGTTTTGGACGAGTACTCTCACTACTTCTCCGTTTTCTTGCATTCGGTAATTTTCAGTCATCTTTGAATGTATTTTTTGCGTGTTAAATATCATTTTATCAAAAAATGAGAATATGCGTTTTGTTCCTTTCTATTTCAACTTCACATTTTTTTTTTATTTCTGACAATCGGACGACCACACAAGTATTCAGCCTCGATTAAATATTATGCTTCAAAAATTTAAATCTCAATTGTGCATAAACTAATTACTCGACAGTTGCATGGTTTGGCACACACTAAGTACGTATCATTACCTCTTATTCCCTGAAAGATTTATCCTACATCTCAAAAATTAAGGTTCTACAAATTTAAAAAAAAACAAAAATTTCACTTTTTCCGATTTTTCTCGGTAGAGTCTAATTGGTGCTTATTTTATTAGTATTTTAATCCTCTACAACTTTTCTTTTTACACCAATAACATTGGTTCGTTACTTTTCACTCAGGAAAAAAAAGTTGAGAAAAAACACACTTCTTTGCATTTAAATGTTAATTAACCATATAATAACAATTAATTTTCGGTATAAAACATGAATACAAGGTACTTTATACTATTTACAATTACATGGCGTAGGTGGTATCCTACTATTATTTTTGTCAAAAATATGTCTCTATTTACTGCACTATTAGCAAATATGTCAATATATAATTCAGACAAATTGCAAAGTATTTAAACATGTTTGCTCAGTGAAAATAATGAAAGCTATGAATACAGAAATTAAAGCATCATTTCTAAAAATACTAAACGTTTATTTACCGAAAAACAATTACTCGAAAATGCAATTTATCAAACTAACAATTTATCGATTGAAAATTAAACAAATGGCAAATTTATTAAAATAACCGTTTACCCTAAATGACATAAAAACATGTAATTTTTTAAGAAGAAAATGTAATAATTGTAACCTACCATTCAACATCTACATCGCAAATCGACACAATCAATCTTACATTCGCATATTGCGACGTGGAATGCGGAATTCAAACAAACAATGACAATGAAGGAAATGCTGATAATCAAGAAGCATTTCTTACAACACTGCTTACAAAGCAAACAAACCTGCTTCACACATATAAAGCGGAGTGATTCAATAATGAAATCGTCAAAGTTCCATCAATATCAAGTGAAGTATCAGTTTGAGTTTGAGTTCATCAGTTCAGTTCGATTCGGCATTTAATTCGCCTTAAGTGGTTTGCGTGGCTAACCAGCACGAGCGCGTCGCTAACATCCAAACCTGCCAGCGATCTCCGGCCTAACATGTGATATCGCAGCGTCAAGTATCACACACATCAGCACATAGTACGCAAACTTACTACATTTCACGACCCACGCAAGTTCAATATATTTATGTAAATAATACAGCTCGATTACTGTATGCGCAAATAATAAACGACTTGATTTCAAATTCTTGCTCTGGTTCGACCCGCCACCTAAAGTTTTCACACCTAAACGCTACAGTGGTGACCCCCGACGTGATGCTCATAATCACAGAAATACCAACGTTCAAAGAAAAATTCATCCGTCAATTAATCAACAACGGCACATTTAAGACATCTTACTCGACAACGATCATCGTCGTGCTCTTCATAATTGCACTATTCGTCATCAAACGCCGGTAAAACCCCGACGCATGCACAAGTAATGGGAGACTCGGAATCTAAGGAAGAGATCATCGTGCAAAACGCAAATGACAGCTCAACAGCCAGTTTGACTACCGCCGATACGCTCCTTACAATTACTGTGGTACTACTTGTCCTTATCATCATCTGTTTTGCTGTAAAGGACCTCTACGCGCTTGCAAGAGAAACTCATGCAGTCACCAAGCTCCAGGTAGCACAATCGCAAGTGTATTAATTTAAGACGCCTACAACGAAGATAAACGGAAAATCGCCTTCCACGAACACTACGACAGCTGCCAATCCCACAGTCCCTACGATGTTTGTCGCCATCGAACGTGTTAGCGACGCATCCCTCCATTTTGGGTGGAGGGCCCTCATGTAGTTTCTACAGATTGAAAGACAATTTGCTTTGGCTGGAATCACTAAAGACAAAACTAAGTATAATTACGTAATCGCCAACATTGACACGAGACACGCCACTAAGGTACGCGACATCCACTAAACCCCTACGACCGAAGGCAAATACGGCAACCTTAAGAAGGAGCTGATCAACCGCCTGAGCTTATCACAAACACAAAAATACAGCAGCTACTCGAAAGCGAAGAATTCAGCGACCGCAAATCGTCGCAATTCTAAAGGCGTCTCAAAAACCTTAGCGGGACCACCGTTCCGATTTGTTACGAACCCTGGTTAAGCCGGTTGCCAACGACCATGCAGGCGATCCGAAAACAGCACACGTAAACTCGACAACGTGGCAATACTTACCGATGCCCTCGACAAAACCTTTGCATTCAGAATTGTCCACACATACGGCACAACGATCGCCCATACGAACGCCGGACATCGCCGCAACAGGCGACCTTTTTTCCGACTATCGCGACCATCTTCCTAAAACCGATCAAGTTTGCGAGACGACCGACGAAACAAATACAGCCACTTGCTGGTACCACTAGGTCTTTAATAACAAGGCAAAAAAATATCGCAAACGATGTGATTTCTTGTCGGGGAACGAGCAGGGCAGTCGATAAAAGCGGCCAAGAACAGCCTTCACATAACCCCGCGCCGCTTATCCATATACGAACGAAGCGTACGTCAAAGATTCTTAATCGACACCGGCTCGGACATATCAGTTTTTCCCTCCAAACTAGTTAACGGACCACGACCACATTGGTAAAGAAAGAACAACTTTCGAACGGTGGAAGTAGAACCCGACTACGAAGCCAAAACCGTTATACCGGTTTATCAGACTGTCAACTCTAAAAGAAGGGAGAAAACTTCAATAAAAATCAGTCCTCGTTGGGTTAGAAGAAAGCCGGACTGATTGGCGTTGACGAATACAAGCCTAATAAGTGACATAAAATCCAAGAACATTCGTTAGAAACAATATGGATCTCGATTTCAATCTAGAAACGGTTACCGCACAGTGCATTCAAAACGTAGGTGTTGGAACCTGCTTCACCTAAAGAAATTGAGTAGTTTTTGAGAATTTGGAAACACCAAGTCCTATTTTTGGGATATTAAGAGAAGAATTAGTTTATTTAGAACGTCTCCAAAAACTAGAGTTTTAAGAGGAAGACAAAGGGAGTAGAATAGTTATATACGCAAACGTATATAAAAAAATGGAAAAAACTCGAAAATGGCAAAGAAATAGAAGGCATAGGAAAAGCTAAAGGATGTAAATCAATTAGGAGATTTTCCCAAACGCTCATGCAAACATATAATTTTTAAATAAAAAGGGTAGACAGAAGCAAAAAATGTAGTATATGTAGTAAAAATAAGAAGAAAAGAAAGCAATCCAAAGAAGAAACAAAACGTTTATTCAAAAGAAGAAAACAGAAAAGGTAGAGTAGTATAAAAAAGAAAATACGGATACATAGTATGTGTATGTAAAAGGGATTATCATACGCGGATATGTGATACTTGTGAGAAATACAAAAGGAGGAGAAATTACTATTGAATTAAACAAAAAAATGCAAGAAAAAAAGTGTTGAAAGACAAATGATTAGAATGGCAAGTTTTAAAAAATGACGTTTAAGGTTTTGGATGTAAATGAAACCGTGAGAAAAAGAAATTAATGTCCCCGCTATCTTAAGAGACAGAATCTAACCGGCACCTTTGAATACCATCGGTTTTATTTCCGAATACCAATCCTTAAGCCCCGCAGTAATCGAGATCTTAACGCTTCTAATTACAACAGCATGTGACAATAACGGTTCCAGAAGACATCCCACAAATCATGAACGTAATTAAATCTCAACAGACATAAAGGAGAATAATCCCTAAAACACGACAGAACAAAGAAACTGTAATATTTAGAGAAACCAAACGTAGCGAACCCTCGCCACGCGGCAAAATATAGGTCAGTTTGTTCACCTGCAAACGATTATTCTAATTAACATCCAGCTCTCTTTCTAATTACATTTATAACGTACTATACATTTCCCAACAGACAAATGGGTATAACAATTACAGATTAATTCATCACTCTGACTTATGTTTTGAATTTCATTTCGCAGTTTCTTTTACCAACAACGAACTGCACTTGTTGCAAGTCAATCACAATAACATAATAGAAGACTTCTATTTTAATCGGAAAGAAAGGAAAGTTGTACCCTAGCTCTATTTCGCTCTAACAGTTATGACAACTTTACAACAACAAGGGGTTGATCTTAGAGTCACTTCTCTGGACCAAGTGCTTAAGATAAAAGTACCTCTCTGAATAAGATTGGTGGTCTATGCCGATGATTTGGCAATAGTGGCCCAATGGAAACACGTGTGGGCGATGCAATTTTCTTTAGAGTTTTTTTGTGTGTTTTTAGGGGTTTTTGGTGCAAATATAAAATACGGAAAGTAATCAGTACTTTACAGTACTCCATGATCATCAAGAAAAACATGTTGTTCTTGAGAATCACCACTTTGGTTTCCGGAATTAATCGTCAAAACGTACGTCAATTTTCTTTAGAGTTTTTTGTGTGTGTTTTTTAGGGGTTTTTGGTGCAAATATAAAATATGAAAGGTGATACGTACCTTACAGTACTCTATGGTCATTAAGAAAAACATGTTGTTCCTGAGAATCACCACTTTGGTTTCCGGACCTGGTCATCAAGACCCTCCCGGATAATTAGAAAAAAAAAATGTACAACACAATTTCACAAAACACAATCACATTACACACTTAATTCATATTATTACATGTGAATACTAGGGTGGGTAAGGGTTGGCATGTTTAAGTTTTAGTGGTTTTCCTAAACCTTGAAGTAAATGCTTTGCCAAGACGAACCAATCCACAATAGTACACGGTTTCGTCACCACACTGTATAGGTTTATACTAATCTTCTGGGGCACCATACATAACACTTACATCACAATACAATATTTAAAATGTACCATACGATTAAATAAATAAATAAATTAAAAGAATTGTGTAAATGGAAAAATAGATTAATTTTTGGCGTCTGAAAAATTGAAGGGGTTATCGCGTAGTTAGAAAAATAGAGGAATTTGCCACTGAAATTAGAAATAAGGCAATTACATGCTCTAAGGGAGTGTGGACAGGATGAGGTGATTGTCTAAAAGAACATCATAAATACATTACAAAAACTAGAGAAAGTCGTAAACATTTTGTGTAGATAAATACCAAGGCGGAGGGCTGGCAATAAGAAAAGAGGAATGATGGTTAGAGTAGTGCACTCGATTCTACTACATGAGGCACTCTTATAGATTCCTAGGCTAAAATAAAAAAAAAAACTACTGGGGAAAACTGCAGAGAGCAAAAAAACAGTGAAGGCTGGCAATCAATATTTGCAAGGCACACCAACAGACGTTATTTGTTATATCTTCTACTACTCAACTTGAATACCTGGCACTGGAACGGTCATATAACAATAATAATAAAAACAAAACGCTTATTACGACTATGAACAATTCATGTATACATGGAAAACTGATTGAGAAAATAATACGTATACTAATAGCTGGACCACAACACTCATTCACAAATTATACCCTTGGTTAAATAGAAAATATGGCAATACCAAATTTTTATCTCACAAGCTTAAATACTGCCGAACATACATTCTTTTACTGCATAATGTGGAAAAAGGCCTAAAAATACTAAATACGAGACAACTTAGTGGACATCATGCTTTTCTCAAGGACAGCTATTGCAAACTTAGCGACGGAAATTATTAAAACTAAAAGAGCAAGGGACGAAATTAGACATAGATAGGCATCCTACAATAAGTTCCAATTACACACTTACTGCAAACTATGCAACCAGGCATACAACTATAAATTTATTTTGGCTGGCATTCGACTATAAGCAAATAATTTTATGTAATTTATTCTTCTCATCAATCCAACAACACTGGCACTTATAATTAAGTAACAAGATGTAGCATGCAAATACATCATAAATTATGTACAATTTTAATCCTGAAGAAGAATACCGAAAAGTGATTCCACAGGTCAACGGCTGACCGTGAAATAGAGCACTTTAATTTGCCATGGTAGCAGGCAAACGCCCTAAAAGGTAGACATAGTGGATCAAAGATATTGTTGCGTCTCAGTGACAGTTGAAACACTCGTCAGTTTTGTTCAGATGACAGATTATTGATTCATGATCTTGATCAACGGATGTTTTACTAGGAAGATTAGATCACAATTATTTTTAATTCAAAGATTAAGCCTCGCTATCTAAAGAGATTGTAACGACAGTGTTTTTGGGCACGCTACCCTCCTCAAGAACTTGGAGGGAATTTATTACTTTATGTAAATAAAAATAAATAGTTTATTTTAGCGGTAGGAACATGTTTTTATATTGCACTGAAAAGTTATTTTAAGTAAATAAAATTTATGTTGAACCAAAAATGATCAAATAAATAATTTTTGTAAATGTTTCTATTTAAAGCTAACGTAGAATTCAAATTATTATGACGAAAGACTTCTAAGAAACAATAAACAATTTATTTTATAAAAAAAACTTCTCTTGATTAGTGAAGCAAAATAATGTTTTGTAGTAAAGTTTTTGTTTCTAGCATTTGAAAATAAAAAATTAACATTTAAAGTAAATAGTATGTGCAATTGAAGTTTTCCATGAAAGACAAAACAACGAGTTTATTGTGCTGAGAGACGATGCACGTGTATCAAAATTCATCAAAGTTAAAGATTGTGTTGAAATGAACAATTCGTGTGCATGAGAAGGAAAACGAGTGATTAAGAAAAGAAAAAAATGTTTTGAAGGTAGTGGTAATAAGGAACAATAAGGAACACCGAAGGATAAGGGATGATAGACAGGCAGTGACGGGTTTCAATATTTCAATATTTATTTCAAAACTGCCTGTATCTCAGAAACGGTTGATTTTGGACTTGATTTATTTCAACTTTTTGTTTGTACTAATGAGATCTATAAGTAGGTCAAATATCGGAACGTATTTCTTAAACCTGTTTTCCCGATTGTTCTAGATTAATCTCTAAATATTAAAATTATCTACTTGTTTTCTTAATTCACCCCTACTAATATATATATTTGTTTTATTTTTTTCTTATATAACCATTACTTTACTCTTACATTTATTTAATTTCATCCTCTTTTTCTGTAAAATTGTGTTCCATATATTTAAGTTAATACGTAAGTTTTTTTCACTTTTAGCCATAATTTCGATATCGTCTGCAAAGCGCATTTAGAGATATTAACGGTTTCCAATTTTCTATAATCTAAAAAATATTGGTTGGGCCATTCCTTATGACTTTTAATTGTTATGGCCAAAAACTCTTTAATCTAAGAACACATTTAAATTTCACGCGTTAACGTTCAGATAAATGCTACAGAGACTCTAAAAGGTCATAGAAATGTTTGTTTTTGGTTTATGTTTTGTTGCTTACCTTTGTAGAGATGCTTCTCAACCAAACCGTAAATAATAATGAATAAATGAGCGCCAGCTTATTTATTAGGGGAAACAAGCAAAACATTTAAGGAAATAAAAACAAATTTCAACCAAAAATATAAATCTAATAATCAAATAAAATTCAGCATTAAATAATGAAACAAAACACATTGACATTTGTCTACTTTAGTAATGAATTTACTTATAAACTACAGTATCAAATGAAAGATTAAATTTCTTTCCATTAACTTAAAACTATGAATTTAAAAACGCGAGGATCCTTTACAAGCGTTTAAAACGTTACTAAACTAAAATAACTTATTAAAGATATTGAACTGTAAATTAGTCGCTAACCCGTTAAATTAATTTATTTATTTAAATAAATAAACCGGTAAATAAAAAGAGTACATATAATATAGTCGTAAAACAAACAACTACTGCATAACGTAAGGTACAACTACTGCATTTAAGGTACGACGACGAATGCTAATTATTGCGTACAAACTAATGCGATAAAACAGAGATAACCACGACTGCGATTTAATTGTTAACAGTTTAGGCCGACTTTAGTTTGTCAAAAATTAACTTCAATACACGAAAAGTTTGAAGAATTGTTAATATTACGAAAGCACTTCCTTGGAGTTCCTTGTGTTAAGTTACGGGACTTTGAATTTTGTCGAAGCTCGAACAAGTAATGGGCTGACCTTGGTACTTTGTGTGAACGAAACTGCACTCAGAATGACGTAATGCATACGGAATTTTCATAAAACAAATTTTCTTTCTCCCATAAATTAATAACGAAGCTGATAGTCGATTTTTCATCGATAGAAACGTAGAAACCAACGTACAAAAAGGTAACGAATATTCTTCAATTTCGGAACGCACGTTTATTCTTCTAAATCAAACTTTTCTTTAACGGAACGTACACAACACCAAACACGTAGATAGATTTGCTATAAAGTTAATCTATTAATTCAAACTTTGTTGTACTCAAAACGAAACACATAAAAGCGTAAAACGTATTTAACACCGGCGTGCTTTTACCACTCGGTTGCTATTCTTAGTCTTCGTCGCGCGGAAAAAATTGCTAGTCATGACGCACTGAATGCAAACTAGCGGAGGAAATGCGCGCCTTATTTAAATATAAAGTAGCGATAATTTTGGAACGCTACATAATCAACTCATCCATAAACGTTATGAATAGTAAGAAGCTCACGCTTTTTTCCTTGTCTAACCTCATACCTCACGAGCTGTTCCAATGACAACATTTTTAAAAACGTTCCCCATTTCTTCTATATCTTCACTCTCTATTATTTCCCCGTTTTTTACTGTTTATTTCTTGTTCATACTTGACTGCTATTGCTTTATCTTGAAGTTTATAAGATTTTATCACTTCCAGTACTTTTTCTTTTGATCCGTTATTTCACTTTTTTTTTGTTTTTCTTCTTCTGTCCTTATTTCTGCTACAATTAGGAAATGGTTACTGTATATTTCATGGCTTGTTTTGACTCTGACATCCCGTATTGACCTTCTGTTTTCTCGTTCTACTAGTATATAATCAATAATTGATTTTTCACCTCTACTTGCTTGCACTCTTGTAAATCAGTGTATGTCCTTGTGTTTGAAGAAAGTGTTTGTTACTATTAAATCGTGTGTTAAACAAAAATTCAATAATCTTTTTCCATTGTTGTTTCCTTTCTCTTTCTGTATTGTCCTATTGGTGTCATGTAGGTCATAATCCTTACACCGACTTTCCTATTAAAATCTGCAGCTATATAAATTGTACCGTTTGTTGTTTCTATTAAATCATTCCAAAGCTTATCTTTATTTTCTTTCCTATCATTCTGTTCAGGCCCATATACTGGTATTACTGTTTTCGTTTTTTTATTATTTTTACACTCTACGGTCATTATTCTATCCATCTACTTATTGTTTTTTGATGTCTCTGTGTATTATAGATCATGTTTCTGCTTTAGCCCTCTCTTTTCTCATATGCCACTCCATATTAGTAAGTGAATGGAAAGAGCGAATGCAGGAGGAGTTTGTCTGAGAAATCAATACGCGAAAGGATCAAACAAGAGAGGCAGGGCAAGGAGGAATAACAACAGGAGTTAGAAAAGAGTGAAAGAAAGAATCAGAAGTGAAGCTTATAGAGAAGCAATAAAAACTAGAATAAAGACAGAAAAGGAAAGAAGTTTGAGATAATTACGATATATGGAAGGAAATGGGACATACAAACAGAATAATAAAAGAGTTATTAGAAGAAGAGGAGGAGGAAAAATAATTATAGAAGAAGATTTTAACGCAAGAACAGAAGAAGAGAGGGGAATAATCATAAAGGAAAAGTGAAAAAAGGAATTGATGGATAAAAAAGTAAATGAACAAGGATAGATACTAGAAGAATTATGCAAAGAACAAGGATGGACTATAATGAATGGTAATCTGGAGGAAGGAGGGAACGGCAAGTACACATATATAGGAGAAAGAGGAGAGTCAGTCATAGACTACGTAATAATAAATAAAGAAAGTAAAGAAGAGATAGAACAGCTGAGGATAGGAAAGAGAAGAATCCGATCATTAACCGTTAGAGGTAATAATGATGGATGAATGGGAAGAAGAAGAACTAAACAATAATGGAGAGTAAGAAAAAAGTGTGGACGAGGGAAAATATAGAGAAGTACATGAAGAAGATATGGAGGAGGAGCAAGAGATGTTTTATGAGGTTGAGGAAGAAATAAATAGAAATGTAAAGAAAATGGATGATGCAACGGAAAAGAAAATGTATAAGAAAAGAGCACATATATTAGAAAACAGCAAAGAATGGTAGAATGGTGATTGCGAAAAAAAAGAGAAGAGAAGAGGAAGAAGAAAATGGAAAAAAGGAAAGATAGAGTTAGAAGAATACAAAAAGCTAAAAAATGGAAAAAAACATTGTAGAAGAATATTAGAAAGACAAAGAGAGTAGCCAACAATTGTAGGAGATAGGTTAAAAGAAAAATCAAGATGTGAAAGTATAAAAAAGAAGAGTTGAGCAAGCATTAAGGAAGGTGAAAATAGGTAAAGCCGAAGGTACAATTGGAACCCAAGGGGAGTAGTGAAAATATATAGGTGATAAGATTAAAGGAAAAATAAGGAAGGGAGGAGGAGTTTATAAAAATGGAAAGAGGCGATAATATGTCAAATATATAAAGGAGAAAATATGAAGCAAATTGAAAACTACAGGGGGTAAATCTCACAAATGTGGGGTACAAAATATTTTGAGAAATATTAAAAAGCAGATTGGAGAAGGAAGTAGAAGAGAGGATGTTAATACCAGATTGGCAAGCAGGCTTTAGTAAAGACAAAGGTACAATAAACAATATTTATATCTTAAAGCACATGGTTAATAAAGAGATAGGAAAAGACGCAGAAAAATGTATGATTTATTTTTAAATATTAAGGCAGCGTTTGACAATCTAGATAGAAAGCTGTTGTGGAAAGTGATGAGGCAGAAGAAGGTAAGCGAAGATTTGGTAGCAGAGATAGAAAAACTGTATAAAGAAACAAGATGTAGAACTAAAGCGGAAGGGAGGATAGGAAAAGAGTTTTGGGTAACTATGGAGCTTAGACAGGGGTGTGCGTTAAGTCCAAGTTTATTTGCAATATATAATAGTGATTTAGAAGAGGTGATAAAAACAGGAAACAGGAAAAATAGTGATAGGAAAAAAAAGTGTGTGTGTTAGCGTACGCGGATGATGTGGTTATAATTGGAAAAAATCAGATGGGAATGAGAGGCATGATAGAGGTAGTAAAAAATATTTAGTAAAGAAAAAGCTTGAACCAAAATTTGGAAAAACCTAAAATTATGGTGTTTAAAGAGAAAAAGGAGAGGAATAAAAGTAAAGAGATGGTTATGGAGGCAAGAAGAAATATAAACAGTAGACAAAAACAAGTATCTTGGGTATAATTTTAGTTATAATAATAAGGATGAGGGGCATATAAAAAAATTAGAATAGAAAGGGAACAAGGTATTGAGTCAAGTATGAGGGATAGGGAAAAGGGTTTTGGAAAAGATGTTGAAAAAAGAAGATGGTTGCTTGAGAAGTTGGTAAGGAGTATATTAATGTAAGGGGCGAAATATAAGGATGGAAAGAATGGAAAAAGCTGTAGAAGATACTTAAAATAAAAAGTTGGGATTGGGAAAAGAAACACAAGAATATATAACAGAAGAAGAAGTAAAAATAGATAAAATTAGAATTTGAACAGGAAGATTAGCAGTAAGATTTGATGAACGGATAAGAGACAGGGATGGAACATGAGATACTAAAGGAATGTTGGAAGAAAGTAGAAAAAAATTGAAATAAATACGGTGAAGAGGACAGGCAACATTATTATGAAAGAGTAGGGTATTCGAGAGAGGAGATAAACAGAAAAAGAAGGAAGAGGAAAAGAATGGAAAAGGAAATGATAAGTAGAGTTAAAGATATACAGATACAAGAAAGGAGTGCAAAGATAGAAGGGGGAAGTTACAATATAAAGTACAGGGAGTTAAGTACGGAAGGAATACAAGGATGTCTAAGGGGAAAAGAAGTATAAAAGAAAAAGATTAATAGCGAGGTTTAGATGCGGGAGGAGTAATGAGGAGAAAATATGTAAGATGTGTGGCGAAGAGTGGGAGAATATCAAGCATTTAAAAAAAAATTGTAGAGAAGTGCGGTCCGAAGAGAGAGAGGAAGGATAGTATTAGGATAGAATAGAAAGGGAATAGAATGGATAAAAGAAATAATAAAGAAAAAGAAAAAACGAGAGGGGGGGGGGGGAAAAGAGAAATATATGGAAAGTGTAATTTAAGAAAGTTTTGGGTAATTATATGGGGAAAATTTTTTTGTATTGTTTATTTTTAGAATTAAGAAAAGGGAAGGGGAATTATATATATATATTTAATTAATAAATAATTTTTTCAAAATCTAGTGTAAACCTTAAAGCGTTCAAGTCTAAATGTTAGCTTGAAAAAAATAAAAATGAGGTTTTTTTATAACAACAACCTGAAAAACAACCCCAGATTTTTTTTTTTTTTTGTGACTTATTAGGTAGTGGGAACTGGGGGTAAATTTTATTTTTTTAAAAACGGGGGTTTTGAACATTTTTCTATTCTAGAGAATAAAAATTTTTAAACGAAAATTTTTTCTAATTTTTTTTCTACTCTTTAAATACTTTAATTTTATTATTTTTTACATTTTTTATGTAAAGTATTTTATTATTTTATATAACTAAATGCCTAAATTGGTTATAAAAATATATATATATATATATATATATATATTTAAACGATAAGTTTTTGACATTTAGTGTCGACTCGTGAAAGCGTTCACGTACGTAAATGTAAGCAACTTTGCCGACAGGTATGTAAAGCAGTTACATAGTCGATTCTTCAATAATTATAGCCAACATAACAGTTGTCAAGTATAAATATTTCGAATCGCCTGCAATAAAGTAAGCAAGAGGTTGTACAATAGCAAACAAACACTGAAAATCACCCGACAGCTGTTTCGTCTTTTGGGACTCATCGGGAGTGAGAGAACTCGAGTGTAACTTTACTATTGTACAAACGCGCGCTGTCGACTATATGCCCTACTGGAGGGATTATAATATTTAAACGATAACTTTTTCGACATCTAGTGTCGACTCGTGAAAGCGTTCACGTACGTAAATGTAAGTAACTTTTGCCGACAGGTATGTAAAGCAGTTACATAGTCGATCCTTCAATAATTATAGCCAACATAACAGTTGGCAAGTATAAAAATTTCGAATCGCCTGCAATAAAGTAAGCAAGAGGTTGTACAATAGCAAACAAACACTGAGAATCACCCGACAGCTGTTTCGTCTTTTGGGACTCATCGGGAGTGAGAGAACTCGAGTGTAAGTTCACTATTGTACAAACGCGCGCTGTCGACTATATGCCCTACTGGAGGGATCATAATATTTAAACGATAAGTTTTTTGACATCTAGTGTTGAAAGCGTTCACGTACGTAAATGTAAGTAACTTTTGCCGACAAGTATGTAAAGCAGTTACATAGTCGACAGCGCGCCTCAAAGTTCAAAATGCCCCCCAATCCTTTCTTTACAATACCGTAGGCGATGTTCAAATTCAATTATACATCTTTAAATTACTGTTATAATTTTTGTTGAAGTTCTACCAAATTATTCGGCCGATTGACATACACCTTATTTTTTAAATTACCCCACAGAAAAAATTGAGTGGCGTGAGATCTGGTGATCTAGGTGGCCACTCAATAAAATCTCCTCACTCTATCCAACGATTTGGAAACGTTTGGTTCAAAAACGCCGTTACTCGTCGACCATAGTGGGTTGGAGCGCCATCCTGCTGGAACCATACATTGTTATCTTACCCAAAGAAGTGGTTTGAAGTGGGTACAATTTGGTTTTGCAACAAATCCAAATATAACGCACTATTTAGATTGCCTTGGATAAAAAAGGGCTCAATTATTCGTTTGTTTATGATGCCAGCTCAAACGTTCAGCTTCTGTGGATGCTGAGTGTATGGCATTCTACCATCCAGTGTGGGTTTCCCAACCCCCAATATCTAAAGTTGTGCTTGTTAACTTGCCCATTTAAACAAAATGTTGCTTCGTCGCTGAAGCAAATTCTGTTTGGCAAGACATCTTCGCAATTCTGCAACTCCTCAAAACTTTCACAGAATTGAAGCCGTCTGTTGTAGTTTTCGGCGTCTAGTTCTTGTTGAAACAGAAATTTGTATGGCTTTGCGTTTGCATTTTTTAGAATTCTTTGCACTGACGTACTGCTGATGTCGTGATTCAGTGCCAGTTGGTTGGTTGAAGTGTTTGGTTCTTCAATAACACTCTGGATAACCTCAATGCACGTATCCAAATCGGTGGCAGTTTTAGCTTTTCCACTTCGTCGAATATCTTTCACACTTCTATGTTCAAAGCATCTTGCATACGTTTTTTGAACGGCAGATTTTGTAATTAGTACTTTCCTTTCTGGATGATTTGCATTGAAAATGTCGCTGGTAGCTAGATACGCTCTTCTTCGATCACCGTGACCCAAAATAATCAAAAATTCGATTCGATCCGCTTCAATGAGTTCTATTTTAAAAATGCGAAAATTGTTACGTACTTTAACACAATAACACCACAATGTATAATATGAAAAAATCCATAAACGCACTTTAAGTGCCTAACTAACTGAACCTTATCGATAATGAGATTTTGTCCAGGTAATGAAGCAGGTGTAATTATTAGTATTACAAACATACCTATTATTCCCTAATAAAGAAGTGATATTAGAGACAAAGGTAAAAAACCGTTAAAGAGCCTATTATGATGAATTGATTAAAAGAAGAAAACAAATTCCAAAGATTTAACCAAATTAACAATAATACATTACTTACTAGGTAATTAAACAATTTTGCATTTCTTCTATTATCTATAGTACCTTAAAAATACTTATCCACTTTCAAATGTAAATGTTTAATTACCAATAAAGTGTTCTCATTAAAATAACAAACAAAAATTTGTATAACGTTACTTTTTCTAAAAATTGTATACCTATCGGTAAAAAAATAAATAAAAACTAAAAGATACGCCACTGCACTGCTAAGAAAGGATTAAGTATTCTATTCAACACTCAAAAGCTTTTATTGGTTATTGTTTTCCCCAAACAAGTACTTACAAAGACAGGTACCCCAAAAGCAATAATGTTGACGGTCAAATTGAACTTTTTATATCATATTTTTAATAACATTTATCATATTAAATAATTTTATGTTTACCGTTGCATACAGAATTTCATGTAGAATCTAAAAATGTCAGTCAACTAGTATAGTGCCATTTGAAAATCAGAAGTTGATATCAATTACTCGTAATTGGAGCATCGTACTTTTTTTTTTAGTTTTTTATTAATTTCCCTAAGTTTTATACCGCATCGGTTTTTATGCTCCCTACCTCCTAATATTCCTGTTTTTTAACATCCTTTTTCTTATCTCTGCTGTTAATTCTTTTTTGGCCGTATTCTACTTTTTTTTTTTGGATTTTCTTTTTTTTTTTTTTTTGTTGATTTTTTTTTTTTTTTTTTTTTATTTTTGATGTAATACTTCTTCTCGTTTTTTTACTTTTTTCTTTTAGGAAGGCTTCTATTGATCCTGTACTTTTGCCGCTGTTTCTGGATTTATTACTACTCATTAAAACTCGATAGATATGTATATAAGCTAGAAACTCTTCTTTAGTTCAGACACCGCGATAAAGTTTTGTTTTTGTCCGATAATCTGTTTTAGGTATAAATGGTAAAGATGACTATGAATTAAAATTATTTTTCAAGTATATTTTAATTAATATGTTTTGGTAAACAACATTTATTTATACATTAATCTTACATTATTGCAAACACAATATTTATTTTAGTCAATCAGGTGCAACTAAAATTTATTAGTGACAGTAGTAGCCTTATTAAGTAATACAACGAGTTGGTGTAAGATTGGTGTAA
This sequence comes from Abscondita cerata, assembly GCA_030710515.1. Lineage (NCBI taxonomy): Eukaryota > Metazoa > Arthropoda > Insecta > Coleoptera > Lampyridae > Abscondita > Abscondita cerata. The sequence goes on from JALBCR010002008.1 coordinate 139,411, forward strand.
ATTTTGATTTCAAATTCAAGTATTTGTTTTTCAAAGCAAATAATATGAGTCATTTGAGGAGAAAATTTTCTACAATTTCATACGATCGAGTTGTATTCGGACAAAGATTTGGAAATTTTGGTTGAAATTTCCGATAAATACAACCGTAATTGGTCAATTGTGCCTAAATTAATGTATCTGATTGGTCGAGAAAATGTAAGTAGAATTTTACCTAAACTTTTAATTGTAACTTCTAGCATGAAAACAACTGATGCTAAAAATATCCCCAATCCCCATATAGCAAAAAGTGAACATACATGTTTTAAAGATATTACAATTTTGTCTTCAGTGATCTCGGCATCAGAACTTTTATGTCTGTAACGTCGGTAGATACGAGTTTGTTCTCGAAATTCTTTGACGGTTTTATCGGTGTCACCCATTTCGAACAAACTTTGAACAAGGTTTTCAAAGCTGCAGGAAAAACTTGACGGATAGTTAATGCTGAATGCATACACAATGTTACTACTAAAACGATTATCTTGAAAATAATAGAACTCTTTCTCTAACACAATATTATAGCTATTGAACCGGTCGAAATCTAAAAAGCGCAACTATCATTCAAGTGTTCATTATATAATGCACGACCAATATCCCAAAGTGATATAACTTTAAATTTGTTGTAAATTGTTGAGTACAGAGTGTTTGAATATTGCGTTCCACGAATTGAATCAAATATGTCCAAAACAGTAATTATAGAAAGATTTGAGTCGGCCAAGTCTTCTAAAGTTCTTATGTGAGGTTCGTACTGTGGTACCGTAAGAAGTTGGATAAGATTTGATGTAAATGCGGTTTGTATGTGAATTGAGTAAATTACATAAGCAATGAAGATTACGCGTAATACTGGCTGAAGAGGCACCTTATCAACTGATCCCAACAGTGTAATTGAGTAGACGTTAAGTACAGCAGAAGAGCTACCGTTGTTTGTGTAGTATTTGTCAAACAACCACCAAACCAACGAAGTGCAAACGAATGAAACGAAAACTAAAATCCATAATATCGGTTTGAAAACTATTTTCAACACAAACATTGGTGATATTATTTTGGTGATGGAACCACATAAATTGCGTCGTTTTGAAAATATGGAACAACAGTCCACTTCCTTAATGGAAAATTGTTAATAATATCCTGATGTAGTGGAAAAGTTGAATAATACGAAACTGCGGTTGAAATGACTGTCACATTCAGGTATTTCTCTGCGCTTTTTAATATTGAAAGAAGGCGACTGATTCTCATTAAGTAAAATCTTGAGTTTAGCAAGTTGTCAGAAAGTTCAATCGATAAACGACAATAAGGGTATTTTCCCAGTCGTCCTATTTTGGGTCTATATTTTGCTTCCCTTCGTAAAATCACCGACGATCAAATCTTGAACATCCGCTTACATCTATTAACAGTTGAATAGGGGTCACTGTAGAAAACCGTTGGTTTGTAATTCGTTTCGTATGTAATTATTACCGTATTATCATACCCAACATTCCACAAGTTTTTAAAAATATTTCGTACGTCTTCACCAGGGTTGATCGGTATGATAATCAGGAGCGTGACTTTTTAGGAACGTGAAGGTAACTCGGAAAAAGTTCATTGGGGTAGATAATGAATCACCAGATTAACATCATTCGCAATAAATGACGAAAACTTACGAAAATTCGAGAAGTTGGAATTTATTATTGCGTATGGATTTTGGATAACATCCGAAAATACAATGTTTCCTCCTGCGCCGGTTACAAACATCAAAGTTTTTTCGTGACCAAACACATTTTCGATTGCTTGAGCGACACAATTCTTTAGATCATCTTCGTTTTTTGGTGGCTCGAAATACGCAAAAGCTTTGAAAATGAACAAGAATAACACAATTATTTGAAACGCATTCGTCATCTTTAAACCGCGGCTCTATTAACTGTAATGCTTTGGAATAATGTTCCATATACAAAAATGGACGGTGGTTATTATAATTATTTGAAGGTTACTGTAGAATTATTCTCTTTGTATACAGTTACCTCTATAATTTTGATTCTCCAGTGTTCACATTATTTTCTATGCTGATTACTGTGTTTATACATTGTCGCGTGTGGGTAATTGTTGTTTATATATTAATGTAAATAAAATGAAACTAAAGAAAAATACAAGCTGACAAATTATTTTACGTATTTACTTATTACACGGATTTATTAGCAAATAAAAGCGGATGCAGAATACAGTATAAAATAATTAAAAGAAAACTGTTATTTTGGAACTCTTTTATTTGGAGGGATTTTGAAAGTTCATAGGGGTGTTTAGAATGGTGTGGTGTGTGCAAAAGTTGTTAGAGGAAAAATACTTTAGGGTATGGAGGGAAGTGTCATCAGAACATTAAGTGTCGTTTGTTAAAATGAAGAAAAAAGGTAAAAAAGTGAATATGTAGAAGACGATAAGAATGAGCAAATACAAGTTGTAGTTAGGAGACGTATTGACGCGGCAGGGACGAAAGATACGGAATAATTACGGTTTATACTATAGAAGTGGATAAACTAAGAATCTACATAAAGGAAACGCTTTACGGACGAATCGCCCCGCCGTTTTGCCTCCGCCGTTTCGTCCCCAGCCGTTTCACCCCGAGCCGATTCGCCCCAAACCGATTTGCTCCCGGACATTTACTAAATTTAAAAATGAAAATTGTTTGACCTACAGGGTCACTGGTAATTGGATACATTCCTTTGGAGATCTGATAGAACAAGAGGTAATTTTTGAGATGTTTTGATTTCAATTTTTCTTTAAAAAGTTGATGTTAATATGTTAAAATGTAATTTTCAAAAATTTACGCCAACTTTGTGGAACTTTTGATGGAATACTTGCTCAACACTATGGTCTTCCGTATGGAATAAAAAATATCCCTTAGCATTTCCATCATGTGATAATTTCAAAAGAAAAACTTGTACAAAATAAATTTTCAAAATCAGATGTGATAATTCTTTGAGGTTTTTAAATAATCCATAACCCTTCTTGCGTACAAATTTGTTAAAACTTCCTTGTTGCAATAACTATTGCAAGCTGCGAATCTTACAACAAACCTTAACAGTTCCAAAAAATAGTAAAAATGAAACAGTCGACGGAATTTATTTAACTGCTGTCCACCATTAGACCTTATACGTTTTCCATGTAAAGTGGGCGGATAAACAACTGAAGGTAGAATATGACGTTTTACTCGTATAACTTTTTTGACAGTCTTAAATTCATATTTGAAGATTCTTTGTTATAACTAGTGTATTAAGTTCTTTAAGTTCGGTTTTGCAGATTTTCGTTGTTATTGTTGTTGAACTGAAATGGCCGCTTATAGCAATGCAGAATACGCCGACATCTTATTTGTATACGGATATTGTGATGGGAATGCTGCAGAAGCTCGTCGGGAATATGAACGTCCTTTTCAAACCGTCGCACACCGAATGTTCGTATATTTGGTACGACATATCAAAATGTCGCCGAAAATGGTTCAGTGAAACGTCGTCGAGTGGACGCCGATGCTCCTCGCGTATATCAACCAGATGATGAAGAAGAAATATTAATCCATTTTGGGGATAACCTAGGCACTTCAACTGCTAAAGTGGCACGGCAAGCTGGTGCATCACAATGGAAAGTCTGGTCAACGATACGCGGAGTTGGATGCCATCCTTACCATTATACCCCTGTCCAGGATTTAGATAAAGGTGATCCTGGAAGGAGATTAGGAATTCTGCCGCTTTATGTTAAATTCAAATGCAGAGGATGAAAACTTCTTAACCAACATTTTATGGACGGACGAATCTAAATTTAATCGCGAGGACATAAAAAATTTTCCACAAATCCACATTTAATAAGAACTAGTTTCAAAGGAAGTTTTCAGAAAATGTATGGATGGGAGTTGTTGGCCACTATTTAATAGGGTCTTACTTTTTACCTCAACATTTAAACGGAGAGATCTATGAACATTTTCTAGAAAATCACCTGCAGGAGCTTCTAGAAAATGTTCCTTTAGCCGCCAGAGCGCGAATGACGACGGTTGTCCAGCGCATTATAGGCTGAAGGTACGGAATTTGCTAAATAAACGTTTCCCAACCGTTGGATTAGAAGAGCAGGCCGAATAGTTTGGCCAGCGCGATGTCCAGATTTAACTCCTCTGGATTACTTTGTATGGGGTCGTATGAAAGATATAGTATACGCAACCTCAGTCAATACAAGACTTGACCTTAGACAAAGGATAGTCAACGCTGCCGCATCCATACGGAATACATTGACCACCAGAGTGGCAAAACAGTAATAAGAAGACGCTGCCGTGCGTGTATACGTAATAGGGGCTCCCATTTTGAACAAGTTTATAAAAATTAAGTACTAATGTATTGTTAATTTAATTTACAGCTGACTTCTATGTGTAAGGTCTAATGATGGATAGCAGTTAAATAAATTCGTCGACTGCTTCATTTAACTATTTTTTTGGAACTGTTAACGTTTGTTGTAAGATTCGCAGCTTGTTCGATAGTTATTGCAACAAGGAAGTTTTAACACAATTTCTACGCAAGAAGGGTTGAGAATTATTTGAAAAACCTCAAAGAATTATCACATCTGAAAATTATTTTGCACAAGTTTTCTTTGAAATTATCACATGATGGAAATTAAGTTTTAACATATTAACATCAACTTTTTAAGAAAAATTGAAAATCGAAATATCTCAAAATCCATTGAGTTTTGTATAATACATATTAGGGTTAAATTTACTCCTTACCTCTTGTTCTATCAGATCTCCAAAGGAATGTATCCAATTACCAGTGATCCTGTATAACTTAACATGTACCGGCACACTTCTACAAACATTGGCGGCTATTTGAAATCTTGAAGCAGGATATTTCAAAAATAAACCTCATTAGGACGTTGGCTTTATTTGGATCCTTCGACAAGTTACTGCATGTTTGTTTGCCGCTAAATTACATAAATATACGTCTTAACACTGTATAAATCAGAAAAATAATTAAAATTTACTCCATTTTGTTTTAATTCGTGTTTAAACAAAAAATAAAACCTATCACATGAAATTCATGTGTGATCAGCTAGGTTACGTATGCGGCCAGAGCCGTATTATAAATTTTGAAGACTGTATCTATTGTATTTGTGATATTTTCGTTTTTTGCTCTCCTATAAATAATTTCATCTATAATTTTTTATGAGGAAACTTCTGTGAATTACATATTTCTCCAATTAAGAATTTGTTTAATTGTGTCTTTACTTCTACGGCAGAACTAATTATTACAATTGGGTTGGTGGCGTCCCAGTATCTCAAGCCTTTTTAGGTTTGTCGGCCTGGGTAGCTCTAATCTGAGACAAATACGAAGACAGTTTAGAAAATTTTATTTGTCGGCAATGTACTGGGTGATTAATAAGACAGTTCCTCGGCCATATCGGGAACCGTTCGTCGTATGACTTTGCTAAAAAAATAAATATTAGGTATATCGGCCATGGAAAATCCCAGAAAAATCATTTTCAAGTTTAAAAATGACCACCAGAGGGCGTAACTGTCATCTTAAATTTTTGAATTGCATTTTCTATAAATTTCATAATAAACAAACATTTTTTCACATTTGTAAAGAGAACCAGTTTATCAATCATTTTCGTAAAAACAAAAGTTATTTCAAAAACAAAGATGGCGGGGGGTGTTCAATTATTTTTATGCAATAACCTGCTTTAACTTCTTAAGGTTTGACCGATTTTAACAAATTTGGTATCGATGAAAAGAGCATAGTTAATTTAGTTGAATCTTTCTCCGCCAGGGGCTAATTTTGACGTACCATGACTCAAATTTAAAAAAAAATCAAATAGTATAACTTTTCTTTATGATAAAGTAGCCAAATAACATCCAAATAGGTCAGTAAAACCATTTTTCAAAATCTCGTTCCTAACCTCAAATATTGGGAAAATGAGAATAATGGATGTTTGAAGATCGTGGACCGCGCGGTAAATTTTTAACTATTGAAAATTTAGAACAAAATGAATAAGATGTTAAAAGACAATTGTGAGTCTAAATAGAATTTATTTAGATATTATTTAAAACAATATGTATCATTACAACATTCATGTTGCTCTAAAGGGACTAAACGCATTTGAACTTTTGCCACTTTAATATTACTATTGTAATTCTAACCTTTAATTTAAAAGTAAGCTTAAAAACCTTCGAATATGTTAGACCATCTATTTTGGAACCATTTACAAAGATTTTAGTAGGTATAATTATAGTTACCTACTTTACGGAATTTCTTAATGAAATGGTCTGTGGTTCTAAAAAACCGTTTTTAATAAAACACATAAAAAAAAGGTGTTCAAAATGGCCTCCGTTATTTTGAATGCACATCTGAAGACGCTGATGTGTTGAAAGAACAGCATTTTCAATTTCAGCTCTTGAGATGTTCAAGATGGCGTTCCTGATTCTTGCAATCACATCCTCGCGGGAAGTTGGCTTTATTGCTATGACTATATCCTTAATTCTTCTCTAGAGATTAAAATCAAGGCAGGTTAAATTGGGAGACCTTGAAATATTTAATAAGTTTTAATATGTGCGCAATTATAAACAGAATCATTCCAAAATGCAACATCCAAAGATTCTTGTGTTAAATATTGAAGCAATTTTACGGCGAATAACATTACAAAACCTTGCCTTGGAGGCCAAGGGAACAGGCTTCCTCTTCCGATTCAATGGTCAGGGAAGGTGGCATCTAAATGCTGGCGAACAGCAAGGGCATAATGGGCGGGACAACCATCATGCTGGAAAAACACATTTTGGCAGACGTCCAGCGGAATATCATCCATTAAGATTGGAAGAACATTTTCTAAGAAATGTAGGTATGTTCGACCATTTAATGCTCGGTCCAAAATAAACGGACCAATAACCCGCCGTCTAATTATCTCACACCAGACATTTACACTATATCTCCCTTGATGCTGGACTTCTCCAAACCAGCGCGGATTATTTTGGGCAAAAGTGCACATTATGTTCAATTGCCCATTACTACCGAAAGTGGCTTTGTCAGTCCACAACACATTGACAGAAATTGAGGATTTTCTGTCCATGTTTAATAGCCAGGGGCAAAATCTATCCTTCGGTCGAAATCCGGAGGAGTAAGGCCTTGTGTAAGTTGATATAGTAGGGTGTAGCCTAAAATAGCAAAAATGTAAAAAGAAACATGGGGTTTATAATTTGAGTGTAAATAGATTAAACTTTATAAAAGAGGTATACCTCTTACATACTTCTGGGTTTGAATAATGCGATAAACCGTAATTATGAAGAATACCCAAATCTCGAGAAATTTCTCTAGTACTAATTTGGGGATTGATTTCTATAGATGCCAGGATATTTATAACATTTTGTTCATTATTTTCCTATTTCTCCGATTCATGACAGGTCTACGGATGTAATAGGCACTGGGCTGAGCACAAACACGCGGCGATGATATCGCAGTGGATTCGGATAGCGCAAGTAAAAGGTGGGAGCAGCAATAATCCCATTTTGAAAACATTCAAAATAGATCGCCAGCATCTTAAATGCTTCTTGGTTAGAAATTGGCATTTTTAAAAAATTACAAATTCAAAAACGGCACTTTCTGAATGTAAACACAACAATAGCTATTTACATTCGAATGCGGTAAGTTCAAATTTAAAGCGCGACAACTTTGTTTAGGACACGAGCCCGAAGGGCAGTGTCTGTGGATGAAACGTTAGAAGAACTTAACACATGAGATTTTGTATAAAGCTTTTTGCCGACAAATTTTAGTCTAAATTAAAAAAAATAATTGATTGTTGGATTTGCTTAAACATAGTGTGCTTTGGTCCCCATATACAAATTAAAAATAATTTGAGGGCTTTTGTGTGACTCTGTTTTGTGATAGTCAAAATGAGCGATAGTGATGTTAGTTTTACCTCAACACCCCTGAAATAAAGCAATTAGCAGATGGGGCTACTGAAAAATCACGGTATGAAGATCAGTAA